>LAPY01000340.1:31726-48052 GCA_000970635.1 Eragrostis tef | reverse complement strand
CGCCCCCCCCCGCCGCCGGCGCCGCAGACGGCGCCCAGGCACTGCATCGCGGCGTAGTAGAGCGCGCGCGGCAGGGAGAGCTTCCGGGCCAGGAAGAGCCCGAACGTGACGGCCGGGTTGATGTGCCCGCCGGAGACGCCAGCGGTGCAGTAGACGAGCGCGAAGATTGCGGCGCCGAACGCCCACGCGACGCCCTGGACGCCCGCGGTGGCGCACTTGGATGGGGACCGGCTCACGCCCATGACCGTGAGGACCGTGACGTAGAGGAAGAGGAAGGTGGCCACGAACTCGGCGATGCCCGCGCGGTAGAAGGACCACGACGACAGCTCCGACGCCTCGAAGATGGGCGCCGGCGGGGGCTCGCGGTAGTCGCGGTCCAGGTCGCCCGCCGCCGTGCCGATGGGCTGACGCTCCGGGAAATGGTCCACGCCCACGCGCACGTCCTCGTCCTGCATCTTTCCTCCTGCCATCACCGATGAGCAGATGGTACTGAGCTACGAGAGTACGACGAGCTCGATCGATTGATGGAGGCGTCTGATGATTACTTGATTGTCTATTCTCAAGTGTGCGCTGTTAGCTAGAGTACTGAGTTCTGATCGATTGATGCTGTGGCGAATGAGCTGCTGGGTTCGTTCTTATAGGCTGCTGCTGCAGCAGCACTAGCTCGATGGAGCAGAGCCCGTGTCGAGTCATGCATGCCGTACATGGACAAACTAATCTAGGATTAATCACGTCCACAGTTCACTTAACGGATAAATTAGTTATAGCACGATCCATAGTTGATGGTTGAGAATGTCAGGGCAGGCAAGTAGAACGATTAGTCTTACGTAATTCAGATGCAATCAAGAACAGAGCGACAGAATGGGCGGTAGCCGCTGCGGCGTCGCTGGCCACACGAACACAGGACCCACGCTTAGGTTGAGGCGCGCTTTGCTGTATGTGATGACCAGATGACGCGACCATTCCAACCTAATCAACTTGGTCTGGTTCTATATCTTACCTAAGCATCTCAGCGGTAAATTAAGTCCGTGTTTTCACTCACCAAGTTAAATTCGTGTGCTTTTGCATCAAAACTTTCTTAAGTGCCTGGGATAAATGATTTTTTGAGGAAAACTGGAGAAAATTCATTTAAAGGAATTTTTATGACTTTTGTCTGGGTGGATCGCTTCGACCTAAGCAGGGAACAGCCTACCCGTTTTTTTTTTTGGAAATGCTCTGAAACAAAAAAGGAAAGGAAAGAAGAAAACGAAGCCCATTGCCTATTTTAGTCTTGATAACATGGCCCAAGGCCTCAAGTCCTAACAGACACAAAAGTGGGTACAAGCTCCGAAACGCAGGCGTATTAGCCTAGGTGAGCCCAATACACACTGGCATCCAGCCCATCGTGGCCCGTCCCTACACGTCGGCATATTTAACGCTCGTTCCCCCCTTCCCTAATCGGCTAATCCCCGCGACTCTTCCCCTCCCCAAACCGGATTCGCGGACCGCATTAGGTCGAGACCGCCGTCGAAGCGAACGAACCTCACGCGGCGCGCGGCCATGGAGGACGAGGAGCATGAGGTGTACGGCCAGGAGATCCCCGTCGACGGCGAGGACGTCGACATGTCCGCCGGCGGCGACGAGGCCGCCAAGGTTCCGCCCCGCGCCCCTCTCTCTTGCCGCCGCCGCTTCCTCGTCGCCCAAACCCTAGCGTCGGTACTGACCCGTTCCCGCGTGTGCAGCTGCAGGAGCTCGACGAGATGAAGCGCCGGCTCAAGGAGATGGAGGAGGAGGCCGCCGCGCTCCGCGATATGCAGGCCAAGGTCGCCAAGGAGATGCAAGGTTCGGACCCTACCCGTGTGTTCTGCCTTTTCGTAACAGCGATAAGATTCGCACCTTGAGTAGAGTCGTGGGGCACTTTGTGCTTTCTTGCAGCTGTCGCAACTGCCAGCTGATTGCGTTAGAACCTGAAGAAAGCAATACCATGTGGCGCGGTGCTTGTTTAGTTAGCTTGTCTCGGTTGTGGCCTAGATGTGAGAGTACGGCACGCCGTATTGCTTTTACAAGTGTCCTGTTGGGTTGGTGTTAGTTGTGTATAATTATTCCTACTTTCTATCATCTTGTGGCTGGCTGTGAACTAGAGTTTGAAGTTTGTCAGGTATATGTTTCGTATTCTCTGATTACCTTTCATTTTAAATATCATCAAATGCAAAATTTACTCTGTTATCATTGTCTCACGGTGTCAAAAACCTGTTTAATATAAGAAAACTCTATGATTATCCCCTCGTTCCGTGACAACACGTATTCTGACGCAACAGTTTCATGTTTCTATTTTAGCTGAACCTTTTGAGTTTGCACATATATTCTGGGGGCATTGGCGTTTCTACCCCTGGTTTCAAAGCTAATTGCGATTTTACCCCTTGTTTTTCAACTTTGCGATTTTACCCCTGTTTTTTCAAAACGAAGACAAAGTTTGCCCCTATTAGGGGTAAAATCGCAATATTTTAATTGCGATTTTACCCCTGGTAGGGGCAATGTCACGCTTTAATTTGAAAAACCAGGGGTAAAATCGCAAAGTTAAAAAACAAGAGGTAAAATCGCAATTATCTTTGAAACCAGGGGTAAAAACACCAAATTCCCTATATTCTGTTGCAGTTTCCATGACTTCGGTTTTAGCAAAATCTTGTGAATTTGGACCCCCATTTTCTCTAGATGGGTCTGACTTTCTTGGATTGTATGTTGTGACTGCCTGGTAATCATTGTGCTTTATGTTTTCTAACACAGCCATTTGTTTCCTTCTGTAGGCGGAGATCCTAATGCAGGCACATCTGAAAACAAAGAGGAGATGGATGCTCGGTCTGTGTTTGTTGGAAATGTAAGTTTTGTCCCTTATCTTTGTATAAATTAAGTAAAGTGACATACAATTGATCATTTCATATGGTACCTACTGCAAATATCCCTGATGTTCTGTTATGTCCTTGTTACCTTATAATATGCTCATGCCTTTTGAACTAAAGATATACAAGAGATATTCATGTTAGCTAATAATTCATTATATCAAAATGTTTGAGAGCGAAGTTTATGCACTGGAGTTAACATTTTTTTCTCCCGCTTTCAGTAGATAGTATGGCACAGGTCATTTGGTTCATGTCATATCGTTGTGTGGGCTTTCCTATGTTAGAATTGTATCATTTTGGCGCTCATGTAAATTTCTGTTTCATTGGACAAGAGGAGATATTATATTAAATTTTAGTGATAAAAAACACTAGTCTCTTCTATTGTATCTATTTTTTTTCTATTTTACTTTCCGTTGCATTGATTGAGCAATGGCAATGGTCGCAGGGTAGTCTGCTGTCATCAAGCTTTGAATCAAAGTTTTGGCTTCTGCTTGAATCTCAATGCAAGTTTTAGTGTTAGCTCACAGGGGGAGTAAAAAAGGAGAGGAAAAATTCGAGAGTTCGTGAAAAAAAAGAAAAAAACTTTGAATATAGAAAAAAATCTTTGAAAAAGTAAAAAAAAGGATTATAGAGAAAAGAAAAGAGAGAAAAAAAGAGGATATTATAGGCTAGGAATTATCCCCCAAGTAGCCAGCAGAGAATATGTCAGGCACATACATTGGACTGATGTGGCATAGCCGTTTACTACAGGGTTCATAGACACGCCATGTAAGTTTGACCTCACATTCATATTGAGTGTATGAAAGAATTCTGTGTTCTGTAATTGTTTTTGCCTTCTGGGCAGTTTTACGGGATTAGTTTTGCAATTTAAGGTTTTGTTTTTTCCTTGTTCCATATCAAACTAATATTTTTGGCACCACTCCTTCGACTTTCATTTAATGAAAAGGTCTAATGTTCATCAATCGATTAGCCATGACCTTTCAACACCATTTCTTGATTTGTGGTCGTAGATACTTCCCATTTACTTCTATTGACAAATGACAACATTTCTGTTACGAAAAATAAAAGTAATGTACTGGAGCATCAAACTAATATTTTTGGCACCACTCCTTCGACTTTCATTTAATGGAAAGGTCTAATGTTCATCAATCAATTAGCCATGACCTTTCAACACCATTTCTTGATTTGTGGTCGTAGATATTTCCCATTTACTTCTATTGACAAATGACAGCATTTCTGTTACGAAAAATAAAAGTAATGTACTGAAGCAAAATAATAATTAGAGTGGGAATACTTGCAAGTAAACTTTACTGTGGGAGTAGTGGTAAGTTGCTGGTGTAACTATTACAGAATGCTAATAGAGTACTGTTTTGTTTATATTGTCGTTCACATCTTCGCTAGAGACTAGCGTGGTGGTAGTTGACCTCATTTAAGGAATTTAGGGACTTAAGCTTTGGTAGGGAGAATTGAACCACTTTCAGAGCCACATTTTATCACCAAACATCAGATGGTCATAGTCCCAGTTTATATCTTTCAGATTGGGAGGCGTTAGAAGCTTTTTTTTTTTTTTAAATGTAGCCATGTCAGTTTGAGATGCAAATTGAAATACTAGGGATTATAAATCTGCTCACTTTTTGTGTGATCACTACTGCAGGTTGACTACGCGTGCACTCCAGAAGAAGTGCAGCAGCACTTTAATTCTTGCGGCACTGTCAACAGAGTGACAATCCTGACTGACAAGTTTGGGCAGCCAAAAGGCTTTGCTTATGTGGAATTTGTTGAAGTTGAAGCAGTTCAGGAAGCTGTTAAGCTGAACGAGACGGAGTTGCATGGCCGCCAAATCAAGGTGTGAATCTTGGCTTTCTTGCTTTCAAGAACCTACATAGCATAGTGGCATACTGAGATGCCTATCTTGTTTTGTCTTCAGGTGGCACCGAAGAGGACAAATGTTCCTGGATTGAAGCAACACCGGGGTCGAGGATACAATCCATACCATGGCCACCCCTACATGAGGCCATATGGAGGACCGTTTTACAGTCCTTATGGCGGCTATGGGTGAGTTGGATACTTGTTTACTGAGCTAATCCTCGCATCTTGAGTTCCTGAATGACTACAACCTAATTTCTATTACTCCTTTTTCTAATGCCCTGTTGTTTTTTCTTGGTGCAGGAGATTTCCCAGATTCCGTCGTCCGCGAAGGCCTTTCTTCTGAGGCTCGCCTCCGGAGTTGTAAGCACGGCTTTTGGGCCATAGTGAATCCAGATTCCAGAGGGTACTGGACTTTGTGTTACTTTTAAGTTTCGCTATTTCATAGCCAAATATTGTTCTGGGTTTTGTGCTAAACCGTGTTGTTTGGATGTTGAATGTTAGTGCTCTACGAGCAGTGCATGTAATTGATTTTTAGTGTCAGTTATGCAAAACAGTTACCATTTACACGTAATGTTGAGTTTCATTGTTCGGATGCTGTCATTGGTAATGTTGAGTTTCATTGTTCGGATGCTGTCATTGTTCGTGAGGCAGTTCGAATGGTATTAGTCGTCAGGACTTGATAGTTCATGTAGCTTGTCTGAAACGTCAACAAATAATAGACGGATGGAGTACTCATCTTGTGGGTCATCAAGCCATCGCTCAGGCCAGTCTCAATGGAGCCTTTTATTTGCATTAAATTTTATGCCATGTGTGTAGCTTTCGATGATTTGGCAAGTTAATTATGATGAAAGAGATGAAAAACTTTCATATTTTGTGAGGTCTTTCATCCAAATGAAAGGAAGCTTGTTTCTTTTTCTAAACGGCCTATTGAGACTACCTCAGTAGCAAAACGTGTGCTTGTGACCGTGACCCTGGAGGTGCTAGCCTGTGCCGGGACGAGGTCGTTGCTGGCCGTAGCCCCATGCGTTGCATCTACCACACAAAATCGGAAGGAAAGCCGTGACACAAAGGCCACACTGGCTCGCGCTAACGCCGTACCTGAACGAGGAACTGTCGTATATATTTGCAAGCAGCAGATACACTTTTTCTAATCATACTTCGTACAAAATCGATTGCGCTCGATCATGTTTACTCTGCCCTGCTGAAGGAACGCCTCAGCCTGTACGCCCCTGGAGGCTAGAAGCGAACGGAGCTTCCCCAAGTGTGCACGTCCTTGAGCGTCTCCGCCAGCCAGCTCATCCCCTCGTGCAGGCCCTCGCCAGTGAGCGCGCACGCTCCGACGACGCGCGACGTCCTGTTCTTGAGGTCGTACATCCCAAGCCGCTGCCCCACCTCGGACGGGCTCATCGCACCTTTCTGTGGCAACAGAAATGCAGAGATCAGACTCTGATCATCAGAGCAGGACAACATGCGAACAAAGTTCCGTTCCATGTTTGAAACGATAACGAGGGAATTTTCTTTGCGAAACTCAAGGCAGATTCATGCATTCCAAACCAGTCCTCGGTCGGATCGCTGCGTACCTGGTCCTGCTTGTTGGCGAGCACCAGTATCACGCTGTTGAGCATGAGAGGGTCCTTGACGATGGCCTGAAACTCTTCCCTGGCAACACCAATCCTATCCCTGTCCAGAGAATCAACGACGTATATCTGCAAAAAGACCCAGTGACAATTCAGCATGGCTCATTGACTCTTCTTCAGAATTCATGTCCAGCACTAACAGTAACAGCCTCTGTAAACACTCGCGGGAATGATAGATCATGAGAAGAGGTAAAGAAATGAGAATACCAGAGCATCAGAGTTGCTCAAGTACTGCCTCCAGAGCGGCCGCAGCTTGTCCTGCCCTCCGACGTCCCACACCGTGAAGGCTATGTTCTTGTACTCGACTTTCTCCACGTTGAAGCCTGCAGAAGCAACAACATTTGCAAAACCTTAAACTTCTGACCAGGTTGGAGAAAAATGCCCAACATAATACTAGAATTAGTGTAGCCAGAAATGTACTACCTATTGTCGGCACTGACGACAAGACTTCGCCGATGTGCAGCCTGTATAGGATCGTCGTCTTGCCGGCAGCGTCCAGCCCAAGCATCACAACCTACATTTGCCAGGACAAGGGGGAAAATGAACTTCACAATAAAGAAAGAGAGCTTGATCACATCACTGTCTGAAGCCATGGTCTGTTGATTTTGTTGGTACCTTCACTTCTTTCTGGCAGGAGTTGTCGAAAAACAGTTTCATCAGAGACTGACCCATTTCATGCGTTGGCTCCTATGTATCCCCTTGCGGCGAATCGAATGTCGTCGTCTCCCCTGTTCCTACTTTCCTGCAGAATTCTTGCGTCGGCTCTTTGCCATTCTTCTTCTGTTTGTCTGTTTTTATTGCTTCGCTGGGAGATTGCTTGTGCGATTGTTCATCGAGTGGACGTGCAGTGCCGTGTAGCTAATTGTAGGTGAGAGGATGTAGTTGTCATGCAGGCCATACCGCCGCCTGTATTTGCGCATCTGTCATCCCCTCTGTGTTTGACCGTGCAGCAGGGAAGAATCTTATGTTTGGAACATGGGAGCACGACAGTTGACCTTGAGTCCTAAGATCACGCAAAATGAACGCACCGACAGTGTGGTTAATCTGAACAAATGTAACTTTAGGACAAATGTCAGGATTGTAAATATTTGATTAATTACCTTTTAACTTTAATCTTACTCAACAAGGTCGTTGTAGTATAGTGGTGAGTATTCCCGCCTGTCACGCGGGTGACCCGGGTTCGATCCCCGGCAACGGCGATTTTTTTTTTAAAAAAGGTACTCCTGTCTTCGGTTCCTACCTTGGTCAGTTTTTGCAATGATAGTTTGGGGTGCAAGTGACGCAGTTTTGCTATTGAAGACTTATAATCACATAAAAGCGATAGCTTATATGTCAAAAGAAGAATTTTCTCAATTTTTATGTGAGCTGAGAATCCTTTTCCTGAAGGCAAAATAGCGTAAAAGCAAATATAAACTCAATATATATTGAGACAGAAGGTCTACATATATATATTCAATACATTTCCCAAAAGGTTCTATAAAATTAGATTTGAGACTAAAATCGAGAAAATACCCACAACCTGAGATCTCCTAACTCCAATTTGATTGATTTAAAGGAGCCTAAAATTGAGAAAATGCCCATCAAATACTTTGTCCACCGTTTGAGATGAAGAGCGAATATAATATCCGAATGACATCAAGCAAGGATCGAAGGAGGTTGTTCAACCCCTCCTGCCCTTCTGCCCGGTCAGAATATCCTAATAGAGTCCTCAGGTCTGATGTCTAAGAAAAAGAATAAGCTTTGTTAAACCATTAGTTGAACTCCAATTACTATAAGCAGCACAAGATCATGCACTGGCCGTTGGTTAGGTAAAAGGTGATTACACTTCATATGCCAAAGGAGTAATATTGGCAGTGTCACACCTTTACCACCATTATTGGCAGTTCTTATCAGTTGCCCAAAGCAGGTTAACTTCTCTTGAGAGTGAACCATGGTTGACTGATAGGGCTTCTGGTTCTTACCAGAACTTGGGAATCAGCACTGGGGAGGGCAGCTCCAGGCTCCAGCTGAGCCTTGAAGAGTAAACTGTACTGAAGCTTCGCAGGTTCCATTTAACTCTATTCCTTTCCAGATGGTGTGCGTTGCCATTCAGTAAAAAGGAACTAATGCAACCTACATATCACAACCAGTTCAGGCTCCGTTTAATGCATGTTCCTAATACAATTCTTAATTTCCTACAGGTAGCAAAATCGACGCATACAACTTACCTAAACAAAGGAAACAAGATACTAATCAATGTTCTGTGCAACCAGTGCTATAGATCAAATGAGAAACAGACTGATAGACTTTATTCAAGGATTTAACCGACAGATGTAAACTACGATGGCTGCAAGGTATGCACTGAAAATGGAACTCAAACATAAGATGATGGTTGGCATAACATACACTCACCATGGGACAGCATAATTGATGGCTACCTTCAAGTCATTAGGTGCTCGCAGTTTACCTTGTATGTGTCAAAGAATTCTGATGTGTCCTACCAGAAGTGATTCAGATTTCTGTCTGATCTGATGCATGTGTCCAGAAGTAGCGAAAGGCTATAACCTGAATTTTCTGCAGAGGGAAATATGTAAATATAAGCCACACCCTGTTTTCCAAAGGAACTTCGTAGGCACAACCTATCTTCAGATGACACTGCAACCAGGTTCTTTTCCTTTGGATGTTGCCCCAAGCAATTTCCTTGTCCTCTGAGCATCCTCCCACAAACATGATTCTGCGTAAATGTTGGCAAGCACCGCATAGTTTGCTGAATTCTCAGAATCGATATTGAAAACGTTTTTGGCCACAGTTTCTCCAAGAGGCATGTTTCCATGTATTTTACAAGCTCCAAGCATTGCACCGAACATTGACGAGCTGGGCTCAGCGTTTGTCTTCTGAAAAAGCTTCCATGCATCTTCCAACCGACCTCCACGAGCAAGAAGGTCAATAGCAGAGCTGTAATGTTTCGCTCTTGGATCAATACCGTACTTGCTCATCATTGATGTGAAATACTCCATTCCTCTGCTCATCAGACCAGAATGACTGCATGCAGATAGAAGAGAAAGGAATGTCACATCATTTGGCTTTACACCATCCTCCTCCATCCTATCAAAAAGGGTCAAAGCATCTTCTCCAAAACCATTTTGTGCACAGGCAGTGATAAGTGAAGTCCATGAAATCACATTTCTACATGGCATTTCATCAAAAGCACGTCTCGCATCTAAGAATTCCCCTGCCTTTGCATACATGTCAACTAGAGCATTGTCCAATGGCACATCGCCCATGGGTCGATTCTTGCACATATATGCATGTATTTGTGTCCCAAATTTTGTTGATGCTATCTTGGCGCAAATGCCTAGCAAGGAGCTTAACAGAAAACCATCGATACTTAAACCCTTGCGATGAATCTTACAAAAGAGCTTCAATGCGTCTTCACTGTGATTTCTGTCCATGGAGTATCCATTAATCAGGGCAGTAGATGACACGAGGTCTGGTTCACACATGGAGTCATATATCACTCTTGCACTGCTCAAGCTTCGACATTTTGCATAAGAATCAATAAGTGAAGCAATAACAAATTTTTCGTCCCAATAACCCAGCTTGATGATGCAAGTGTGAATTAGCTCCACATTGGAAAGTATACTAACCGCACCACATGCCTTTAGAACACTTCCAAATGTGAAATGGTCGGGCAGCATCGCTGTCAAAATGTTGATGCGAATGATTAGTAGTTGAAAACAAAAAGGTTGTATCTCATATGGAATGAGAAGTGAAAAAAGATTGTACAAGGAGAAGTGTGGATTTGAGGTGTCCAAAAATAAGCAGAGGAACACAAAAATAATTCATTGTCAGGATGAAACATACCGTCCCTCAGCATCGTTGATAACAACACAAGCGCATCACTGTAGTGCCCGCGCTCCACGAACCCCCGGATCAACGCGTTCCAAGACACCAGGTCCTTCCTCTCCATCTCCGCAAACAGCTGCCTCGCATCCGCCACCGACCCGCACCTCAGATGCATGTCCACGAGCGCACTCTGCACGAACATGTCCCCAGCGAACCTCCCTTTAGCCGCACACGCGTGCACTTGCTCCCCACTCCTCACGCACCAGGCGCCGGCGCACGCGCTCGCCACGCTCCCGAAGGTGAACTGGTTCGGCCGGCCGCCGTTCCGGAGCATGAGCGCGAACAGCTCCAGCGTCTCCCGCGGGTGCCCGTTCTTGGCGTACCCGGAGAGCATGCCCGTCCAGGACACGACGCTCCGGTGCGGCATCCCGTCGAACACCTTGCGTGCGGCCGCGACGTCGCCGAAGCGGGAGTAGAAGATGACGAGCTTGGTGCTGAGGTGGAGGTCCGGGGAAGCGGCGGACGCGACGATCCTTTGGTGCACCGACTTGCCCTGCCGGAAGGCGTTGGAGCCGATGCAGGACTGGAGCAGGGAGGAGTACAACGCGGCGGCGGACTTCCCGCCGTTGACAAGGCTCATTCGGCGGCGCGATTTGCAGGTGGCAGTGGACACCTGCGCCTCTTGCCGAAAACGCCGGGGACGGAAGCACCGACGGCGTGGCTACTCGACGCCGCGCTCTGGCCAACTCCTAGACTTGCCGCTGCCCCGTACGCTCGTCGTGGGCGCGCTGTGGAATTGAAACGAATCGCCCAACTCGTCCCGTCTGGGCAACTATCAAATTATCAACTCGTCCCGTCTGGGCAACTATCAAACTATCATTTTGATTTGACTCTAATAATAACTGGTACCATATTTCAACAACCACGAAATTGACGAAAAACCAGCAGTTCGCTGAACGTCTTCTACATTTGGAGCGTATATACAGTGTCACATACAATGGAGGTAGCACCTAGAGCGAACCATTCAGGTTTCCACCAATAACAATAACAGCATGAGAGCATTTGAGGCCTCCACCAACAACAAAAGCTGTTCCACTCTCCATTGACATCAAAAGCCTCGATACAACTTGTTATTTAACTCCTAGCTTCTCCAAGAAGTTCACAAACTCTCAAGCAATGTAATCTGAACGGGAAGTGACATGTTTCCAGGATCAACTTCCACAAGCAGTTTGATGGTAAGCTACCCTAACATACAGAAAGCTCATTACACCTAGATGGGAAATATCCTTCTATAGGTATCTCTCCTACTGACAATGAGCAGCATCACTGTACAACCAGTACTTGCGTCACAGGAGTTCTCACAGATCATGGTGTTCTGGAGCTTGCCTAAGGAAGAGAGATTTTGAAGATGGTATCAATCCTCCCTGAAAAAATGCAGTAGAGGAATGAATGTTTAGCAGCAGTCAAATGACCAAAAATGTAAGCAACAATAGTCCATATCAGGTACCAGTAGAATGTTATACTTTCAACAATCAACAAACTCAAGATATCCATGAAACATAAACAACTAGATTTATATGAAAGTGAAAATATACATGTAAAAGCTACTAGCATAACACAAGCAATGGGTTGCAAATTGATTATTACACATTAGGGTGCTTGAATGATTTTTCGGATTCAGATCAAAATTTGTGGTAAACTTGAAATACTATTCTTCTTGCCAGATAGGGTCAAGACGACCAAATTTGGCATGTTAGTTTAACCATGCACACTATTCTTTCTGTGATACAGACAACAAAGACTGTTGGCAAATAGTGCATAGCCTAGAAATCGGTTGGCAAACTGGCATCCTTAATGGACAACGGGTCAACCTCAAGGTTCATATACCTTTTACCCAGACCAGGAAACAAACAATGCTGATCATGAAGAATGAGATAAGCTTCCATTCTTTGCGTGAAAGATTGTGCAGTGGTGACAAGGACACCAACTCATACAGATGACTAATATTATAAAGCCAAAAAAAGGTTTCCACATCAACTATTTTTTCCAGTTCAGTTCAAGAACAATACCAAGGAACAAAATGTAAGGATCGGCATGGAGGCCCAAAAGATTGACGTTAGGATCAACTATTCAACTGAATGTAGACGGTTTTTACAGCAAGTACCCATAACAAATGCCGATTTGGGAACTTGAGCAAACAAGTGTTGACACCGAGTAATATGCACAATAAACAATGAAAAATATCACATTCATCGGGATGACAATAAAAGGGGTTAGCTACTAGCTAGGGCAATCTAGTGTCTCACCAAGGACAGGAAAGGAGTACTCAACGATTTAATGCTCGGCAACCTTAGTTATTTTAGCTAACAATGTTCTTTATGTATCACAACTTGAATGGAAGCAACCATCATTCCTCATAAACCATTTTTTTTAATTTCATGAGAGCAAAATAGCCAGTAATTCATCTGAATTCTCTTTAATCCCACCTTTTCCGCTTAAACGGCAAACTATCTTCAAGTATTCAAAGTCTTAATTGTACCTTGTCCCCCTTGAGGTAACCTGCCTACCCTTCCAGGTGGTTCTTAAAACTATCTAACTGGTTACTAAATACAAATCGTGTTAATATTGGGTTCTCTTTCCAACAACAGGGGATTTACAACAATGGATTGGTAATAACATGAAAAATGGGAAACAGAAATGTTTTTAGAAGGGTAAGATAAAAGAAAAATCAGCAGGACCATCCTTTGGGACAACACAATAACAAAATAAAAGCACAAGCAAAATAATTTAAGGCCATCCCTTTCAGACAACATTACACAAAATCTCAAAACACAACCCAACTATATGACCCATGTTCGACCCCAATCATTAAAAAAAATGAGACTGTTAGGTCAAAACAGCCTATGGAGATTTTGCCTACTTCTAACTTCCAGTAACAAAACAAGCAGCCTGCATATAATGACAGTTTTCCAAGAACAGCTTTATCAAGAAGCTTCAATCGATAAAAGCAGTACAAGCATGAAAAATTATATCCATTATCCGTTTTGATGTGGTTGTCAATCACAGGGGAATGGATACTAAAGATGCTTCATGACAACATATCCAAGCCTAATTTGTAAACAAAACTGAATTGAGCATTGCACAACTCACCATGTCCTAGGTCATTCTTCACACTAGAATTACCTTATAACCAACAAAATCAATTCACGGGCACCAAATACATGAAAAAAATAATTAAGAACATTAGCGCTGTGACTCACCATTTGATTAGTGAGCCAAAGAGGAAATGCTGCATAATTGGCACCTTCTCAAGCACCTCAGCCTTGTACATCTTGAGCAGCCCGCTATTCACCTTCTCCCAATTAGGCACGGCACTGATATCATCCAACATTGGTGAGTGCTCCGCAAAGGGACCTTTCTTTATCTTCTTCACATAAGCGACACAAGCCAGGTACATGTACTCCTTTGAGAAATTCTCCAAGATATCTGGGTTGTGAATCGACTTGGGCTTCATGTACTTGTGATCAATCAGTTGGGCAGCCCCAAATATGAAAGGCAGGAAGTGGTAATCGTCAAGCCCCCACACTCCATGTGATCCCGCGGGCTCCAGCTGGTATGTGTCCTGCAGTGTTCGCATGAGGTCGAGGTAGGCGGCGAAGACGCGTAGCACGACGGCAGGGTAGTCGGACTCGGTGATGAGCCCGAGTCGAGCGAGGCAGTAGAGGAAGGCGGCGAAGTTGGTCTCGTGCCCCGTCCCGTAGTCGATGCGGGTGGCGTTGCCGAAGGAGTCGAGGAGGTACGGCGCGAGCTCGACCTCTGCGCCGGTGAGGTCCGAGGGGGTCGCGGCCGTGGCCGTGATCCGCCCGATCAGCTCGTTGGAGGAGTCGGCGAGCTTCTCGTGCCAAAGGCGGAAGGCCGGGTTGCCGTAGCGGGAGTTGTGCGGGAGCGGAGGGGTGGAGGCGACGAACCCGGAGAGCGCAGAGATGAGGTCGAGGAGCGCGGTGACGGCGGCGGACGGCGGGGAGGGGAGAGGGTCCGAGAGCTTGCGGCCGTGGACGGAGGCGGAAAGCGCGGCGACGAAGCCGAGGAAGTGGCGGCCGTGGAGGGAGGCGTGGAAGCGGGCGATGTCGTCGGGGGAGGTGATCCGCTTGGCGGGGACCTGGAAGGCGTGGGGCGGCGCGGCGGGGGGCACCGGAAGCGGCTGCGGGACGGGGGAGAGGACGATGGCGGCGGTGTTGGTGGGCGCGTTGATAGCCGGGAGGCGGATGGGGCGGTACGCCGGCGGCGGGGAATCGGAGGTCCCGGACCAGGGCGCCGGGGTCGGCGCCGACGTTGGCGCGCCGCAGGAGCGGCAGAGCCGGGTGTGCTCGTGGTCGTGGTGGCCGGAGCCCGCGGGCGACGAGGAGGAGGAGGTGGGCGCGGGGGTCGAGCCGGGGTTGGACATGGTGGCGTGCGGGATCGGAGGCCTTCTGGACGGTTTGGGTCGGCACGGCAAGGTGGAGTCGAGCAGTGATGCCGGAGATTGCGAGCTTTGCCGAAATGGTGCGTTCTGGTTGGGCCGAATATGAACACTTGGGCTGAATGTGTAGATTAGGCTTTACTGGGCCCTGGGTCATCTCTGGGTGGATCCTATATGTAGCCCGCCCGAGAGGATCAATTCGATCGGACAGCTTTGAGATTCGTGCAACATAACGATCCGACATCCCCGCCAACGACGAGCCCGGCGCAGCCGGGTTAGCGCGGCGGAGGGCGGCGGCTGCGGATGGAGGAGGGCGGGGCGGGGGCGTCTCGTCGAAGAATTCCTTATTACGCGAGGTTTGTATCCCAAGATCTCCCTCTCCTCCCCTCGGGCATAGAATGGTGGCCGCGATGGTGGCTGCCGGCGGTGGGCGGTGTAAGGGTGGGGGCGTCACTTCCCGCTGGATTAGCGCGGCGGCGGAGGCGGCGGGGACGCCGCCGGAGCCGGTCGGGAGGCGGAGGTGGCGGGGGCGAGCACCACGACGGCGGTCGACGGCGGCGGCTCGAGGTAGACGAAGGTGGTACGGGCCTGGGCCGACACGAAGCAGGCCGTGGGCCGATCTATTGATGAGCTCCCGTCAAATGACCTATCGATAGGACGTCCTCTGAATTGTGGGGCTTCTGAGATTCTGCGACACGCTTCTCTCTCGAGCAGAAAGGTCCGAGACACGTAAACTTTGAAACTTTGTCAAAAAAGATTGGGCACGTAGCCACTGAATTTCAGTGCCTGACGTGCTACGTTGGAATTGGCACAGGTGACAGGGGTGCTGGTGCATCGCTCCATTGCGACTGAAAATTTTCTCCTTCCTTTTTGCTGGGCGTCCCGTGTACTCTGTACTACCTTTTTCACTGAATATGCTTAAGTTCTCTTCCTGCAACCGTAAACATTCTCACCAGCCACCACCAGTACGCTTTGCAGTCACGCTTGACGCACAAGGGAAAAAAAAATCATGCAAGCCATTCGAGTCGGTTGGCATAGTTTTCTGGCACCAAGCTGAAAACACTATTTTGACGGCATCAATTAAAACCAACAAGGCAACAAGGAAAGTGTTGCACACGCTGTGAAAACGTCGTACATTTTGAATTCGCTTGGTCTGAAAGCAGGGCAAAACAGAGAGGTACCGGTTTTTGAATTCTCAAAATCCAATATATTGTACACAAGCATACAAATTCATTAGCACAGACATCCTAGCGCTACAATAATGCATCACACAATCTCTCGTCGGAGATCACACTACGGCAAGTACATGTAACAAGTGAATAAGGGAACGAAAATAAATGAGCCATTTATTTTTTTTCCATCTCTCATGCATGCAGCTAGTAGACCACGACCATCCATCCGTCTGGCCTTTTCCCCGCGCCGCGCGCGCGCATCACGCCCGTCACGTCTAGACAAGCGTCTTGCACTGCGAGGTCGTCGGGTCCCACAGCGCCGGGAGCAGGTACTTCCTCCCGCCCAGCCCGACGGCGTTGTAGCTGGCGCCGGTGACCGGGTCGGTGAGCAGCTTCCCTGGGTAGCCCGGGTACGCCCCGCTCCCGAAGATGCCGGCGCACGCCGTGGCGGCCTCCATCCCGCCGGCGCCGGCCTCGCCCTGGTAGTA
>LAPY01000339.1:184804-198729 GCA_000970635.1 Eragrostis tef | reverse complement strand
TTGTATTTGAAAAATGTTAAATTTGATTTAATTTTGTCAACAAAATAATTCATTTGTATTTCATAAATTTGAAAATTTAAAATTTTCAAATGACTTCGGATGAGGAAACTACCAAAATTAAAGTTTTGGATATAGAAAATTTATGAAACTTTGTAGCTGACAACTTTTTTATTTGAAATCATCTATAGTTTGAATTTCTCAAATTTGAAATTCAAATTTTGTAAACGATCTCGGATGGAGAAACTACCAAAATTAAAGTTGTAGATATCAAAAAGTTATGAAACTTTGTAGTTAACAACTTTTTAGTTTGAATCAGTTTAGGGCCTCAAAAAGGCAATTTACACTCGTTTAGTTATAGTATGTTTAGAGTCCAAACAGAGTGCAGACAGATGTGAGTCTGTGGTACAGTGGTAGAGGACCATACCTGTGAAGGAGAGATTCACGGGTTCGAAACTCGCTGCCCCAGTATCACGTGCAATTTACGCATGCGGTGGCTATTTTTTCAACTTTTTTTTTGCGACACATGCTTGATGAATCTGCTCTCGCAACTGCTATCATGAGGTGGTTACTGCCATACTGGTGCAGTAGGTATTAGTGCTAGTAATAGTTCATTGTTAGTATGCAAACTCTAGAGCAAAACAGAGCAGGTTTGTAACAGGAACAGAGTGTACACCACAAACTAAATTTGCATGTCCTTAACACTTTAGAAAGTAATATTAACCTTTATACATGGTGCATGGTAGCATATTCTGTAAATGCATTTTTGCTTCATGGGCCATACCAATCTGAAGTGTTATGCCGTCAGTAGCA
Source organism: Eragrostis tef (assembly GCA_000970635.1). Classification (NCBI taxonomy): domain Eukaryota; kingdom Viridiplantae; phylum Streptophyta; class Magnoliopsida; order Poales; family Poaceae; genus Eragrostis; species Eragrostis tef. The sequence goes on along the minus strand of LAPY01000339.1, from coordinate 197,919 downwards.
TACGGTCAAAGAAACTTGGATAACTCCATATCCATGTTAGAGGTGATGTCAGTCTTTTATTAGAGCTCGTACCATTTGAGTTTTCAAATGCATAGCACAACATACATCCTGTTAATTAGGCATGTGTAACACTAGTACCAGAACTTGGTTTTTCACAAGACAATTATAAGGTTATCTAAAATGCTACAGTTTAAGCACATGTACATGCATCAAGTGATCAGATTGCTTCTTTTGGATGCATCATCATTTGACATAACTGATTTCAACACATAACTGAATGTTTCAACTCTCTTTGGAGTTTCATCCAAAATAAAATTACAGAAATACAATGGCTATTCCAATACCCATGATAAATAAACTGAAATTCAATAAATTCGCTGGATTCACAAAAGCTATAATGTAACGTGTTAATCCATATTTAATATCAGCTATAACACTCTAAGATTTCGATTTTCCTTGTCCAAATGCACATAGAACTGCTAGATACTATGTCATTCTCATCGTCTTGCACCGAGCTGAAACAAAACAGTAAAGATGCCATCAATAATATTGAAACCAAATAAAGAAAGGTAACTTTATGGTAAGTTGATTTATAATAATATTTGTTTCAGATAACAAACTTACAAAAATACTCTCTTATCCTAAAAGGCATTTGGGTCGAGAAAAAAAAGGGCCTAAACAACTACTAAGTATTAGTCTTATGCGCCATTGCTGGAGCAACTAGAAGAGGAGGAAACTTGCTGTTACCAAAAGTTTAAAGTGCATTGCGGTACAATACAAAACATGGGTAACTGGGAAAAGACTAGAAAAAAATGCCAAGCCATGTCATCTTCATTAAACAGGCAATACAAGCAAACTGAATGAGGCGACATGTAAGTTCAGGGGTGTAATATTGCATTACCAACTCTTTGTACTTTGAGCATGTGCGTCGGTCGTGGCCCTTCTTCTTACAACACCTACATGTCCTTTTTGTTGGCTTGTCCATGAATCCTTTGATTCTTTGCTTCTTCTTAGGCGCACCTCGGGATTTCACATGTAGAGGATCTAGAACCTTGTCCAAGCTGTGGGAATCAACCTGCAGTATTTTTGGCAAAACAGAGCTATAACTCACGTGTGGATTCTGATTATTAGCGTCATTGTTATTGCCAACCATTCCATTCAGAACATGCTTCATGCGCAAATATGATGCATCACATTGGGATGCTTTCAAACATGCTTGATGACTCAAATTGCGCAACTCACGAAATCTGTCAAGGCTTTGTGAATGATCATACATGCTGCTTTTTCTGACTGGAGGAAATGCAGCTTTTGCACCCATGGTCCATCTGGTGGCAACACAACATTTGGGAAGTTTTTCTGCACGTAATAGTTGGAGGACATAGAATATGTGGCCACAAGGAATGCCATCACATTCCAGCTTATGGCATGAGCAGCAAATGTCCTTTAATGATGATTCGCTAAACTCACAAACAACTTGATTATACGAAGTTATACGATATTGCCAACCATTCCATTCAGAACATGCTTCATGCGCAAATATGATGCATCACATTGGGATGCTTTCAAACATGCTTGATGACTCAAATTGCGCAACTCACGAAATCTGTCAAGGCTTTGTGAATGATCATACATGCTGCTTTTTCTGACTGGAGGAAATGCAGCTTTTGCACCCATGGTCCATCTGGTGGCAACACAACATTTGGGAAGTTTTTCTGCACGTAATAGTTGGAGGACATAGAATATGTGGCCACAAGGAATGCCATCACATTCCAGCTTATGGCATGAGCAGCAAATGTCCTTTAATGATGATTCGCTAAACTCACAAACAACTTGGAACTTCCTCTCTCTTTTCTCCTTCATAGCAATAATATATGTTGTCAAGTCACATCCATCAAGTATCTCACTAATAACAAAATTAGTCACAGAGTCTATATTGACTTTCACTAAGTCAAAGACTGCAGATGTGAACACATGAGCAGCATCCTTTTCAATTCCAGAATCCAATTCTGTGTATGGAGTAGATTGTGAAGATTCCTTATCATGCAGGGCCTCTTTACGACGCATATTGGACAGGCAGTGCTCATAATGTCGCATCATATCAAATAGTGTCATTCTACTATCAAGATGTGTATGTAATTGAGAGTTCAAACTTTCACTACGCTGATTACTCTTTAATCCCAGGAAACGCTTTCCCACCTGATATGCAGCACACCACAGTTTTCTCATCTGGTACATTTGGTGCAACCATGAGCTCTCATCTGAAACGTGATTTCTTTCTAGAAATGCATCCCATCTTCTCTCAAGCTCTTGTATGGTGCAATAATCATACAGAAATTTCCTGATTTCATCAACAATCTCAGAATTGTGCAAATTCTGTACCATGTTCCTCTCAATATGCCATGTGCACAGCCTATGGTTAGAATTAGGAAAAATATGTCTGATAGCACTCTGCATAGCAAGGTCACCATCAGTTATAACAGAAATTGGATGCTTCTGAGCCATTGCAGCCAAAAAAGTGCGCAACAGCCACTCATATGACTGACTTGTTTCATGAGAAATAATGCCACAACCGAAAATAACTGTGCTTCGATGATGGTTCAGCCCGACAAATGGCACAAAAGGTAAATTGTATCGATTTGTCCTGTACGTGCTGTCAAAAACAAGAACATCTCCAAATGCTTCATAGTCAAGCCTGGATTGGACATCAGACCAAAATAATCCCTTCAGATGCCCCTCCTCATCAGTCAAATACTTGAAGAAAAAATCAGGATCTATCTCCTGCCTCGCCTTCAGATGACATATCACAGTTTCAGCATCACCCACAACAATATTTTCTTGCTTGTACTTATAGCAGAAATTATATATGTCCTTTGCTGTACATCCAACTTTATCATAGCCACCAGACTGCATTTCCAAAATATCCATGATTTGGTGTTTACGTATCCCTGCAGTTTCCATATCTACGATGTCCGTTTTCTGTGCATCACTGATCCCTCTATGTGAGCGTAGCAGACAAGTAATATCAGGTGTGCCCAGAGGGTGGTTGTGTTCGTCGATGAAATCCTTCACATACCACTGCCCTGTCTCCTTGTTGAGTGCAATAGTCAATTTGGCTAGACACCTACAACGGGTCATGTTCCTTGCTTTCCTTTTCTTACTTTCTTTCTTCATGTGCTTCTGGTCACGGAACCCTTGCCGAGAACAAACGAATTTCCTTAGTTTTATTTTGTTTGTGGCTTTGTCTTTTTCCGAGTAGCATCTTCTTACACTAAACCCTTTCTTAAGAGCATAACTGTTGTAGAAGTCAAAACCATGGCCTTCACTGCTGAATGTAGAGCTGACAATTTGATCATACTCCGATAAAGCCTCTGCACTTAAATCAACCATGTCTTCCTGCATAATATCATCTAATCAGTACGGGAAAATGAATTGCATGATCCATACCACTACTACATCAGTGCAAGAGCATTGAAAAATAAACACTGAAAGGGCAGTCATGTTCTAGATAGCAACTCCTTTCAACTCTACAAAAATAAATACAGAGCTTCTTCACAGCAGCGCTGGAAGTCATTGATAAGGTTGGTTTCGACAATTTTATATTTTTAATCCTGCATGCAAACTGACCGACAGAATCTGCCGACAGTTTCAGGATGCCAACTTTGACAAATTGTATCTCCCAAACCACTCAAGCACTCCATAGAAATAACATGTAAATTACTACAAAGAAATTCACTTCTAAGGCCACTGAAATCTACATCCAAAACTGAAAACTGTACAGTTTCAGCCTGAACTGAAATCGCAACAGAATATTCAGAAGTCCATGACTCCTGTTATACTCCACGAAAAAAATATGAATAAATACTCGTTGGATAGATCTACAATAGCTCTACAACTTCTATTATTACAATATTTTCAAACTCGTAAGCTAAGAACTCCAAAACTGCCTTCGACCTACTACTAAGCAGTCTGAAAACAGAGCTGCACAACAGCGACAACCAATATTCAGAATCCAATAACTCCAATTATATTCGACCAAAAAACACATATAAACATTCGTTGGAAAGATCGTTCAGTCAAATACTTGAAGAAAAAATCAGGATCTATCTCCTGCCTCGCCTTCAGATGACATATCACAGTTTCAGCATCACCCACAACAATATTTTCTTGCTTGTACTTATAGCAGAAATTATATATGTCCTTTGCTGTACATCCAACTTTATCATAGCCACCAGACTGCATTTCCAAAATATCCATGATTTGGTGTTTACGTATCCCTGCAGTTTCCATATCTACGATGTCCGTTTTCTGTGCATCACTGATCCCTCTATGTGAGCGTAGCAGACAAGTAATATCAGGTGTGCCCAGAGGGTGGTTGTGTTCGTCGATGAAATCCTTCACATACCACTGCCCTGTCTCCTTGTTGAGTGCAATAGTCAATTTGGCTAGACACCTACAACGGGTCATGTTCCTTGCTTTCCTTTTCTTACTTTCTTTCTTCATGTGCTTCTGGTCACGGAACCCTTGCCGAGAACAAACGAATTTCCTTAGTTTTATTTTGTTTGTGGCTTTGTCTTTTTCCGAGTAGCATCTTCTTACACTAAACCCTTTCTTAAGAGCATAACTGTTGTAGAAGTCAAAACCATGGCCTTCACTGCTGAATGTAGAGCTGACAATTTGATCATACTCCGATAAAGCCTCTGCACTTAAATCAACCATGTCTTCCTGCATAATATCATCTAATCAGTACGGGAAAATGAATTGCATGATCCATACCACTACTACATCAGTGCAAGAGCATTGAAAAATAAACACTGAAAGGGCAGTCATGTTCTAGATAGCAACTCCTTTCAACTCTACAAAAATAAATACAGAGCTTCTTCACAGCAGCGCTGGAAGTCATTGATAAGGTTGGTTTCGACAATTTTATATTTTTAATCCTGCATGCAAACTGACCGACAGAATCTGCCGACAGTTTCAGGATGCCAACTTTGACAAATTGTATCTCCCAAACCACTCAAGCACTCCATAGAAATAACATGTAAATTACTACAAATACTTAGTTCATACTCCAGAGAAATTCACTTCTAAGGCCACTGAAATCTACATCCAAAACTGAAAACTGTACAGTTTCAGCCTGAACTGAAATCGCAACAGAATATTCAGAAGTCCATGACTCCTGTTATACTCCACGAAAAAAATATGAATAAATACTCGTTGGATAGATCTACAATAGCTCTACAACTTCTATTATTACAATATTTTCAAACTCGTAAGCTAAGAACTCCAAAACTGCCTTCGACCTACTACTAAGCAGTCTGAAAACAGAGCTGCACAACAGCGACAACCAATATTCAGAATCCAATAACTCCAATTATATTCGACCAAAAAACACATATAAACATTCGTTGGAAAGATCGTAAGATGCTCTACAACGTTCCTTATTACCAGACTTTGAAATTCGACACCTAAATCACTCAAAACTGAAATCGATCTGTTACTGTTTTATCCTCGAAAACAGAGCAGAACTGAATGTCGACACCACAATTCGAACGAGCCCAATGCTAAACTACTGCTAGGAAAGACTGAAGGGAAGATCAATTCGATTCACTACCTTGAGGAATCTATGGCCTTGCTGAACAATCCCTTCCCTATCCGGCTCCCGTTCTCCTCCAATATGCTGCTGATCTGCAGTCGCGGCAACCGTTCGAATTGTGGTCAGGCCGATGTCGCCGCTAAAGTACGAGGCACGATGCGAACTCCTTTGCCGTCACGGCAACCGTTCGACGTCGAAGTGGAACAGCGGCGGCGCGTGCGAGCGTTGGACAGGGGCGGAGGGTGCACTCGACGGCGGTGGGGAAGATCAGCGCATGCGAGCGTGGGCGACGACAGCGCGCAACGGTTTGCCGGCGATGGGGAGCAGCGGCTCATGCTATGCGACGACGGCGGTGGGCACAGAGCAGAGGGGATAAATTTCTACCGGGGCAGTAATGATCGTGGGCAGAGGAGGTAGATGCAATTACGAAACTACCCCCGTTTATGTTAAACTGAGTTTGGTGTGCCGTGCACTTTTTGTTCGCTTTCGTTACGTCGAATTGGCTCGCACTACTGGTTTTATTTATTTTTCTCTTCGGGATGTTCTGTTGTTTTGTAGGGTCTCGGGCCGTACTCCACCAGCATCAAGAAGGCCGAGAAGGAGGTGAAAGAGATGGCAAAGAAGATCAATGCGTTGATCACTGATGTAGTCATAGGCTTGTTGCTTGTGTTTCAGTTCATTCTCAAAACTTCTGCCCCTATTCTGAACAAAATTATAAATTGGCAATTGTGGCAGCAATTGCAATTATTTTTTTGGCGTATCAAACTAAGCTGATCCTAAGTTTTCTATTTATTTCAGGCATCAAAGAGTCTGACACCGGACTGGCTCCACCAAGCCAATGGGATCTTGTAGCAGACAGGAAAATGATGCAGGAAGAGCAACCATTGCATGTATACTCTGCTGCTCACCTAATCATTCTATTGTTTGGCATTCGAATGGATGCATGTAATAGCGTAGTGCCTGCTCTTATGCTTTGTCCTTTCTGTTCTTCTAACAATAAGTTTGTTTGGGTATGAAGGTTGCAATATGCACAAAAATCATCAGTCCTAATACTGAAGACGCCAAATATGATCTTGGCATCTGCTTGCATAAACCATCTTTTTATGCATCATTGCACAGTATTAGTGTCATTTCTTGAACTGTTGAAGCCAATATGCAATGAACTGAAATGTGCTGACCCGGAATTGTCATTACAGAGTTGATCGAACCAAGTACCAAATTCAGATTCCGCTGCCACCGAAGATTGACCCAACTGTCACTATGATGACGGTTGAAGAAAAACCAGACGTGACATACAATGTGGGCGGCTGCAATTGAGCTTACGTTCAATGATGTCCTGCACATTCTTAATCTGCCCTCTACAGATTATTTATGTGCTCATGATCTTGGCAGTTACTTGCATAAACCATCTTTTTATGCATCATTGCTTAGTATTAGCGTCGTTTTTTGATCTGTTGAAGCAAATATGCAATGAACTGAAATGTGCTGACCCGTAATTGTCACTGCAGAGTTGATCGGACCAAGTACCAAATTCAGATCCACTCTGATGACGGTTGAAGAAAAACCAGACGTGACATACAACGATGTCGGCGGCTGCGAGGACCAGATCGAGAAGATGCGTGAGGTCGTCGAGCTCCCGCTGCTCCACCCGGAAAAATTCGTCAAGCTCGGCATCGATCCTCCCAAGGGCGTGCTCTGCTACGGCCCTCCCGGCACAGGGAAGACACTCCTTGCAAGAGCAGTTGCCAACCGCACGGACGCCTGTTTCATCCGCGTGATAGGAAGCGAGCTGGTTCAGAAGTACGTCGGTGAGGGCGCTCGCATGGTCCGCGAAATCTTCCAGATGGCCCGGTCGAATAAGGCCTGCATCGTCTTCTTCGACGAGGTCGACGCCATTGGCGGCGCTCGGTTTGACAATGGCGTCGGCGGCGACAACGAGGTTCAGCGCACCATGCTTGAGATCGTGAACCAGTTGGATGGGTTTGATGCGAGAGGCAACATGAAAGTGCTCATGGCCACCAACAGGCAGGACACGTTGGACCCTGCGCTGCTGCGTCCGGGGCGTCTTGACCGGAAAGTTGAGTTTGGGTTGCCGGACCTTGAGGGCCGCGCGCAGATCTTCAAAATCCACACTCGTGCCATGAACTGCGAGCGGGGTGTCCGGTTTGAGCTGCTGGCTCGCCTCTGCCCGAACTGCACCGGTAAGTGCCTCGAGTTTTCACTATACTACTGGTTTGTGCATCATGCGGTCATGATGAATGATCAATTTACGACCTGCGACAGGTGCTGATATAAGGAGCGTGTGCACAGAAGCAGGGATGTACGCTATCCGTGCACGCAGGAAGACCGTCACAGAGAAGGATTTCCTCGACGCGGTGAACAAGGTTGTCAAGGGGTATCAAAAGTTTAGCGCGACCCCCAAGTACATGGTGTACAACTAGGATTTCTTCTCGTCGGTTCTGTTCCATTGTCGCTGGTTGTTACACAAAAACAGATACTAACGTTTGATGTGTCGTAGTAGCATTTTCTAAGATTGTATCTTGCCCGAAGTTGGATGTTGCGGATATAGAATGTTCCACGTATGAGATTTCTGTTACAGTAGCTTCTTCTTCTTCTTCTTCTTCTTCTTCTTGGCTGGATGAGTTCTGGCATACTCTCAAGAAGTCAATATTCTGCTCTGGGCACGCCATCTCGACTGCAGCCGCTCCCCTGCGCGGCCGTATCGCCGCAGCCCACAGTCTGCACCCTGCATCCTCCCCAGCGACGCCCCGCCGTGCATCCTGGAATGAACGTTGCCGAGGTGAGGCCGCAAACCATCGAAGGCGTCGGAAGGACATGCAAAGGAGGCACGTCAAGCGATTGAACCATGGACATTTTCTTGCTTTTTTTTTGTTTGACAAGCGTGCCTCCACCAAGAAAAAAAGTGTTATATATGAATATGACCCGAAGAAGTTTTTTTTTTCAATTCAAAATGAGTCGAAAAGTCGTGGATTATAGTAGACCCATGTTATAACAGATACAGACTTACAGTATATCCCTGCTTGGATACGATTCCTCAGCAATGGCATGGCATTCTAAAGTAACAAACAAAATTCATACATATAAATATTTCTCGTGCTACAAGATTACAAGGAGCTATGTCAGTGGATTAAAATCAGTCCTCAGTAGCATAGTACTGCGGGGCGAGCTCAGCCAACCATAAGGGATCAATCCGGGTTAGATTCTTGACATAATTTTGAGTCGTCCGAACCAGCTCATTGAATATGACACAGTCCGGCTTGGTTTTGAATAACACAGATGAAGGGTGGATCTGCACGCTCAGGCTGGTCGCAAGAGCCCTGCGAAGTGTCAAAGAACAGACGACACTGTAAGATTCAAGATTGGGTATAACCTAAGTAGTGTCACATTTCCTACATGTATATGTACTAGTCTTCGCAAAAAAAAAGAGTATATGTACTATGGACCACAAAACATGCTACATTTGTCAGTTTGGTCGGTATGGTCAAAGTCACAATTAGCTTATGGCAGCCATCTTGGGATCGTGATGCACGAAAGGGAGTAACAGTGAAACATTTGGATGAAATTATGAGCATGTAATACTACCTGTATGACCCATCTGGCTGTCGCATTGCTGCATTCAAGAAGAAAGCAGCAGTAAGGCATCTCCTAAACAGAACCATGTCATCTCCACATGATGAAAGGTTGAGTCCCATTTGTTGGACATGTCCCTGAATTTGACTGCAAGAAACAGAAAAAGTGCTAATGTCAATTCGCTGTGACACTGCATGATCTGAAATCCAGAAATGGACAGGATACATATTTTTTAAAAATAAAATAAAATGTGCATTGGGTTTAATTCTAAAGGAGTTCAACATTTTCAAATCAAACTGTATGGCTTAAGCCATCCATCAATACTGGTACTGAACTATCGTCTCAGTTTGCAATGCTTGCAAATTGAGGAAAATAGTGATTTAGGTAAGAACAACAATTTTCTAACCCAACACACCCACCAATATCATCTTTTTCTGTATAAATACTGTGAAACAGACGGCTAAGATACGAACCTGTGAACATCACGAGCATGTCTTAGAGAGCGATAATTGATAAAGTTTTCCCTGCACCATCTGTTCAAAGCCTTTTCCATTGTTTTCTCTTTGGCATTCGCATTTTTGCTCTTCTCCAAGCATTCTGCAGCAGCTCTATAGACATTCACCAAGGTTATATGGTCTCCTTCCAAGCTTTCAAAACCCTTCCTAGCAGCTCTTGCCTAAACAATAACAAAATTAAAAGGGTTGATTATTGCACTCATAGCAGTGAGCAATGCAAATGCTTGAAAACTAAAAAATTATACCCGTTGGCAAAGCAATTGCAATCCCTAAACTAAGTGCTATTCAAATAAATACCTCTTCTAACTTCTCGCGTGGGGAGAAGAAAATTGATTCCACCGAAAGCATAGATACAACGATCAGCATTTCTTCCAAGCACTTGAATTCGCTTGACACTATTAATGCTTTGGAGTACATTGGATCCAAAGGCAGCCTAGCCATCTGAACACCAACTGGATCTGATAACTTATAATCATCAGTCAGCGCCCCAAGTAAGATTAGCTGCTCCAATGATTTCAAAATAGCAGTCCTGTAATAGGTTGGGCACCAATTAGCAAAAACTCAGTGTTGAAATAAAGCAATAACTATATCCTATAGAAGAACTTCTAGAAAAATTCAGTTCGGGGAATTTGAGTAAGGTGTTTCCAGAAGTGCAAATCATAAGGTCCAGGTCCAGGTCCAGGTTGTAAAGCTGTAGTACTTCAACAAAATACATCAAATACGGTAACATAAAATGCATCTTCTGTCTTTTTTTTTTCTCGAACACGCAGGAGAGCTGCATATCATTATATTAAGAAGGAGAAATGCATCTTCTGTCACTGATACCCTCTTGCGCAACAGTAATTGTCCAGCAGGCAGCAGCTTAGACTTACTGTTTAGTTAAAGCACAATAGCACACATCGACTAGACAAAACTATCCTAACTCCTGAGCATGTTCGATTACATAAAAACAGAGCTAGGAAATACCTCGACGGTTTATCCATAAAATCAAAACCTATAATATCATCAATTCCAAGAGCCTTGAGTTGCAGTACAACATTTGCGAGATTACACCGTTTGATCTCAGGCACAGTAGAATCCTCCAACTTATCAAACTCGCTTTCTTGGTACAATCGGAAGCACTTCCCTGGCCCCTCCCGTCCAGCACGACCACTGAATGTAGAATGGTGGGGTCAGAAAAGGCACAAAAACTAAATGTTGAAGTAACGATTGGGTTGAATGTTTCACAACCCATAAGTCTTAATTAATGGAAATGATATATGCAATAAGATGTAAACGGAGTTAATCATTGCACAATAATTCATTACTCTGCAGTAATAGAAAGTTAGACATGCAACAAGCTGGCATACAGACAAATCCCTTCCAAGTACAAGTTCAAAAGAACTACAACCAGAACAAAAGAACAAATAAACCTCATATCTATCTTCGCTATCAAATACACTGGACATGAAAATTTGCCCAAACGTTGAGAGAATTTACCTCCTTTGAAGAGCCTGCGCTTTCGATACTGGGATGACGATTAGTGACTCCATTCCAGTCACAGGACTGTATGAACGAGCTTTGACCATTCCAGGATCAATAACATATTTGATACCTGGTATTGTTACTGAAGTCTCTGCAATATTTGTAGCTAAAACAACCTAGCAGATGCAAATGAACAAACAGTCAATCTTTGCTTATCAGACTGGTGACGATTTTCAAGAGTGAATGACTAAAAATGACTAGAAAAGTAACACATCCTAAATGAATCTTAGAGAAGGTGGAATCTGAATGTCAGAACAATAGGACATGTAGTACTCCTATAAGGTTTGTCTTTATTTCTTCCCAAATGCACTAAATAGTCTAGAGCACTTTTTGTAGAATGCTTCCCTTAACATGTGCTCTGTTCTCTTTTAGGGGATGGCAGAGTTACAATAATGTTAGGCAAACGACCAACAAATGTAAGATCAATCTAATTCTAGTCCAAATATGGTATCAATTAACAAACAAAAAGTCAGTGTAGCTAGCATTCCAACATGTTTACATTAAAGAAGTTTCCATAAGTTTTTGACATCTTTGGAACGATGAGCAAAGCTTTGGTATTTTCAGACAGTATGTCAACAATGAGCAAGCTGTAGTTTCAAGACTGAGATGTATACTTTTTAGAACATGGAAGAAAGATGTATATAAGGACATTACTAATTTGTTTGCTTCCATATAGAACAGCACAATTATTTCATTATCCGGATGACAACTAACTGAATGTAGAAGATGACAAAACTCAATTTCCTAAAGGCACAACAAGAAAGATAGCAAGGGGAAACAAATCATAATAAACGAATGGATATCATAAAATATGAGTTATCCCAGATACGCAAAAAGGAATTGAATTAAGGCATACTTGTACCAGCAGTATCTAACTGATGCTTACCTTGCGGGTTCCAGCTGATGCTGGCTTAAAAGCGTTCATTTGCTGCTCAGATGGGAGAGATGAATAGATAGGTGTAGTCCATATCTTAGTGCTCTCTGGAGGAAGTAAACGAGCACGCTCATGAATAAGTCTCTCTAGTGATTCAATCTCCTCTTGGCCGGTTAGAAATGCGAGAATGTCTCCTGGCCCTTCCTCCAAATGGATCTAACAAATCAAACATTAGAACAAGAACTTTATACAGAAAGAGCAAGATGCATCAAGCCATAGCTGGACTAACAGGTTCTGCAAATTAGACAGTAGAAATCCTCAACAAGATTACATAGTCGCTCATCAAGTTATCATGCTTTTCAAAACAACTATTTCTTTCTGAAATGTGAAATCCTATTATGTAGATTTTGATTTCATTTCATAGTTCCTAATTCAACTTTTCTTTTAATAAGGGTGATGCTAACCTGAAAGATAGTAACTAATGCAGCATCAAGATAATCCGACTCAGGCTGATAAGTATACAGCACGTCAACGGGATATTGTCGCCCTTGAATATGTACAGCTTTAGCACCACCAAAATAATCAGAAAAAACCTTGGCGTCCAAACTAGCTGACATAATTATCAGCTTTAGAGGAGAACATCTTATTCTTTGGCATGCCTTAAGAGTAGAAATTTGGAAATTCCCCTGTACTTCGGGCAAAGTCTTTCCATTCTTGTTGGCATGAATAGCTCGGGAATGTTGCACTTTTTTCAACAAACCCAGTAAGACATCAGTATGAACAGTTCTTTCATGGGCTTCGTCAACAACTATAACACTATATTTAGACAGAAGTGGATCTAAAAGTGCTTCCCTGGAAATCCAAAGTAATGTTTTGATTAGTAAACAAAAAATTTGATAAGGAGAACACAGTAAATATAGATTTACCCATGCCACACAACTTCCACACATAATAGAAGGATAATGCTACAAATAGAAGATATGCTTGAAAGCCTAGGGAGAAATAACAGGAGACCCAC
>LAPY01000339.1:131589-143427 GCA_000970635.1 Eragrostis tef | reverse complement strand
ACAGAGCTCCATTCCTTGCACGTTTCTGTGCAGCAGCTAATGTAGCTTGCCGAAGAGAAGGCGGCGGTGGATGTACTGTAAATCCACCTAATCGCCTGCCTGTACCATCAAATCCTTGTCCTGCTCCAGTGATACCCTTGGAAACAAGTTCTTCGCATTCCTGAATCATTTTTCATAAGCAACAGAGACATTTCTTGGCACCAAAAATAAGTAAGGCATCATACGAGAGCAAAAGAGGAAATGGCATTCAACACTTGGCAAAACTTACTAGTTACTACTAAAAAAGATGGCTGAAAAGTGAAAACAGATTATCTTATGAGAGGAAGTAGAAGGATATGGCAAAACTTCAGTCAAAAGCATTCAAAGCAAATTATCAATTAACCGCCTCAAAATCCCACATATGCACTAAGCAAAATTTGAATGAGGATGAATTCAATGAAGAGAAAATGCAGACTACGTTACATGGTGGAAATATCTTTAGTAGGAATCACACAGGTAAACCTCCATTACAAAGGCTCTGACAGGTTGCCAAAGCATTATCTCAAAAAATGTCCCATGATCTGACCAAATATGTCTAGCAATTTGAGTAGCCTCCTTTGTGCCGCTACTAGGCACACTTATATCCACACCAATCCCAACCTCTAAAAAGCTGAGTATATCAAACAATACAGAGCATGCTAGATTGCTACTCCATATCTGATGCATGTGAAATCATAATGCTTATACATTCACAGCAACAAGAATGTTTTTGGTCCATTGCACGGTACAAACAAGTCCAGTCAAACTGCTAATTCGTTAATGGTCAAAGCAAGACATAGAAACAGTGGATCTTAGGCTGGATATTGTGAAATTCGGATTACTTTATTAGAAGATTTCTGAGAAACACGCCAATTTGTTCTGAAAAAACAGCATTACAAATAGCCTATTGAAAAAAGGCAATTTAAAATATATGCAAATAAAAATCATTCCAAATGAGATATGTAAGAGGTATAATTGGGGAAAGTCCACATTAAGTGCAGTATATGTAAGCAATCCTCTACCAGAAATTCCATTTTGCAAACTTTCTGCTATAGTTGACAGTCGAAGTTAACATGATTTGAAGTCCTACTGTCCCAAACTAATATGATTTGCGGTGGCACTAGCCGTCTAGCCCAATCCCAATTGACATGGGATGCATCAAACTTGCCTAAAAGACCATTAACACAACTCATATTCTTTTGTCCAGTGAAATTATCGGATTTTCTAGTACGGCACAACGCAAACAGCAAGGCACGCACCTTGCGGAGCTCATCCCAGAGCTTGTAGAACTGCGCGTCGTGGGGCCCGCGCTGGTTGTGGCAGAGCTCGTGCAGCATGGTGTCGAGCACCTCCTCGTAGGGGATGAAGTCGTAGTCGCGGCCCGCGCGCCGCAGCCGCAGTTTGACCTCGACGCCCGCGCCGACGTTGAGCCCCAGCAGCCTCGGGTTCCGCGGCCTAAACACGAACACACACCACCCGACAGACGGGGTGGATCGATCAATCGATCAATCAGGAGGGCGGAGAAGACATTGAAGGAGGGAGGCTAGGGTTAGGGTTCGTTGGTAGCGGGCCGCTTACGAGAACTCGGAGAGGACCTTGACGCGCCACTTGCGGGCGGCGGCCGCCTCGGGCTTGGTCTTGAGCGCGCGGACCTCCCACACCTTGTGCAGGTCTCCCACGTCCATCGCCGCCGCCGATTGCCCGCCGGCGCGGCGCTATTTGAAATGGGATTGGGGCGGCGAGGTGGGCGGGCGGGAGGAGGCGTGGGGGCGTTTGTACGGCGTGCGCGTCCGTCCGGCGGATTCGATTGGTTTCAGTTCGAGGAACTTTTGGGGACAAGACAAGTTTTGAAGGAGAAAGGGTTTGAAATAAAAAGATTATCTGCCGCGGTTTTAATTTGAGCTAATTTCTTATTTACCACAAGAAATTATACTCTTCTCTTTGTCATCGAAAATTTACACTTTTCTTATTTATCGCTTTAGCTCATAGAAAATTTTGATCATGTCACAACAGCGTTCAGGCTACAATACCAAAATAGGTTTGTCTCGATGTGTACTTTATGCAAAAAATAGTTTTCAAAATTTTCAGATGAAAATTTAGGTAATTTTGAGTTTAAACAAAATACTGCCTCTAATTTTCATTCAAAAAATTTTAAAATTTTCTTCGCATATAGTATACACTAAGACGGATCTATTTTGCTACTGCAGCACAAATATGCAGCGATAAATAAGAGAAGTGAAAATTAGACCCGATGGCAAATAAGAGAAGTGCAAAATTTTGATGGCAAATAAAAGAAGAGTATAATTTTCGATGGTAAATAAGAAATTTGCTCTTTTAATTTTGTAGCGACTAGCGAGGACGTGGAGGACGGCTGAGAGAACCGTTTGGTGAAATGAATTGCCTACTCTGAATTCACATTGCCCTGAGATGCAAGTGAGTTTTTGTAAATTTTTCAGAAAGTAGAAGAGCGAACGAAGATTGAATAAATGTCGCAACAAAGAGTTTGATAACAATCCATGCAAAACAAATGTCGCAACAAAGAGTTTGATAACAATCCATGCAAAACAAATGTCGCAACAAAGAGTTTGATAACAATCCATGCAAAACAAATGTCGCAACAAAGAGTTTGATAACAATCCATGCAAAACAAATGTCGCAACAAAGAGTTTGATAACAATCCATGCAAAACAAATGTCGCAACAAAGAGTTTGATAACAATCCATGCAAAACAAATGTCGCAACAAAGAGTTTGATAACAATCCATGCAAAACAAATGTCGCAACAAAGAGTTTGATAACAATCCATGCAAAACAAATGTCGCAACAAAGAGTTTGATAACAATCCATGCAAAACGCAGGAAAATTCTCCTGTTGTAGAATTCAAAAGATGTTGATGATAAATGCCAAACTATGTCGTCTCAAAAAATAAGAAACAACTGGATAATTTGATCTTGTCAAACGATAGTTCCAATAAGAGCTTAGACTGAAGCCGTTTTCATTCATGAACATTGGTGACACAAAAGATGGAGGAAGCAGCATTTTCCATACTATATCCCTGAGTACATCATCCACACTTTGCAACCTATAGCTACAATTTTTTGAACTGGTACGACACGAGTTATGCTAATGTTATAGATCAGGGGGCAGGATCGAATTTAAATTTGTGAACTTACCAAGAGGACGCCGCGAAAATTTGCGTTGATATATAGTAAACACAGCATAACGCACACCGAGCCGTCCTAGCTCAGTCGGTAGAGCGCACGGCTTTTAACCGTGTGGTCGTGGGTTCGAATCCCACGGACGGCGTTCGTCTTAATCTTTTTGTTTCTTTTAACTCATTTTTGCGAGACACGGAAGTTTGCTCCAGATGCTTTACGCAGTCTCTCGCATCCAGACTTTTTCTATTCATTCAGAAAACAAGAAACTATTCTTTCTTCATTTATGCAGTCTTATTCATTTGCTAATTTACAATCGGATAGAAAGGAGGCGGTACTTCGCATAAACTTAAATCATTGACGACCCTGATGCTTTTCTTAGCTCTTGAACCTGAAAATTACGCGTAACTTCCTGGTTGCAGGGGTACTGTAACAATCAGAGGAGTGCGGCAAGGGATAGTGACGCGCAAGCGGATGACAAACACCTGTGTGCTGCAGCGGTGCTACTTCATCGCCAGAGTTGTTGTCTCGTACGTCTCGGTGCTCCTCGTCGCCGCGGGTGGCGTCCATGTCCCCGCCGCGGCGACTGCCTCACCCACTGTCGCCGAGGCGGCAGCAGCCACACGGTGCCGGTCCACGTCGGGGTGATCCCAGGAAAAGCATGGAGATGGCGCTGAAACATTTCTACGCCGCGCACCCGGACTTAATCACCAGGGTAAAGCTGCACGTCAGGGACTCGGACCGCGACGTCGTCACGCCCGCCTCTGCAGGTACTCGATCGCTCGTCAGTCTGCTCTCATCGTGATTAAATTTGTACTAGTAGATTTAGGCGTTTGTTTGGATAAGATCTGAGAGCTGAATATCTGACGAATATATTTTTTGCAGCCAAAGCTTGCCCAAATATGACAATCATATCGCTTGCCAATCTCACTGAGCTCAGAAACTTAAGCATACAGCGTGGCGTGCCCATAGTAGTGGTGAAACCGCTAATGGTGATGAACTGCAACAATTTCAGAATTACGGCTACTTTGCGCCCGCTGAACGACTCCAGATTGAGACAGAGACCAACTAGAATCAGTTGATTTTTTTTTTCTGGGGAGCTACCTGATGTTGTTACTGGGAAGTTCGATACTCCTATTTGGTTACTGCAAAACGGCACGAGCCGTTGGACTATGGTTGTACCAGTTTTTTTTTATCGAATTAACAAACATTATTATTTTCTCACCTGGAACATGGCACATATTGCATACCATACACCATTTTTTGCTCCTCAATTCATCAGATCATTACTGGTATTACCAGACTGTTTGTAACTTTGCAGACCTGGACATTGAGCAAATAGCCATGCAATAGAATGACTCCGAATTCAGGTCGTACATACCTGAACCAGTTGCCAGAAGGTATTAGGCTGAATTCTGCCCTTCTGGAATGGAATGAATTGCCACTCCACATTAGGCTTCTGCGCAATTGCACGTAGCGTATTCGTGGCACATAATGTACGTACCATCACTGGTGATCGATGGGTGGTGCGAGTATAATCCAGCTCTGTGGGTGCAGAGTAGAGTAGACATTAGTATGCGTTTTGCATGTCATGCAGAAAGACTTGTTATCGAAGAAAACCTGCGGCGGAAGACTGACTGATGATCACTGAGTAGTGACTGACTGACTGATGACCGCCTGCGTGTCCTGCGCCTCGTCCTCATCTTCCGCCGCCGGCACGATCTGTGCGACCCCCAGAAAATAGAAAGCAACAAGGAAGGAAGAAGAAGACGCCAGCCTTGCCTTCAGTCTGCTGAGTTTTGTTCCCAATTGAGCTGTGCAAGTCATCACAAGTGTAGTGCCGATGAACTTGGACGATGTTCCAGATCTCCATCTGCAAAATTAACGGGAAACCAGCAACAACTGAGAGCGAACCCTTCGTTGATTGGAGGAAGGTCGGGAACAGCAGGGCCCGCCGGCGACGGGACTACGGGGGCAGATCGTTTCCAGAAACGCGTCTCCGGTCGTCCCGACGCCGTCGATCTACGCCGGCGACAGCCCTGCTCTGCTTCTGCCGCCTCGGCGGACCGAACACCCGGCGTCTGCGGGCGGCAAACCCACCCGACGGGTAAGACGCCGTAAGGACAAATCCCAGCCGCCCAACCACCATCCGACGGCTCTTAGATACCCAGGGGTGGTCGCTATTTCGTATAACGACCGCCCGGTC
Source organism: Eragrostis tef (assembly GCA_000970635.1). Taxonomy (NCBI): domain Eukaryota; kingdom Viridiplantae; phylum Streptophyta; class Magnoliopsida; order Poales; family Poaceae; genus Eragrostis; species Eragrostis tef. Next base: position 138,049 of record LAPY01000339.1, on the reverse strand, counting down.
GTTATTTCGAATAGCGTCCACCCGAGGTCGCGAACGCCGCCGCCCCTGTTTCATGGCGCGGCTCGCGGGAGCGCCGCCGTGCTCTGGCCGTCCCTTGCTTCTTCCCCCTTCCTCCTTATACCTCGGCGCCTCGCCCATGGCTAATTGGCCAAGCATCTGGCATCTGCAGGTTCGCACTGGGCTAGCTGGATGCGGAGGGGCCGAATGCAGGCATGCATGGCAGGCGCCGGACAAAGGGCGTGGCGCGCGGTCGATCGAAGCTCAGTCGAGACGGATCCGTGTATCCCTCGGCCAAAACGACAACCGGAGCTCCTTATTACTAGAGGCGAGGAACCGAATGCTGGCTGGCGTCCATGGCAAGGACAAGAAGGTGCGCTGCGCGGCAAAAGATCAATCTCTCAAACCTGGAATGGCGCGCGTTGCTGTACTTGTACGGCACGTTGGACGCGGAGCGGTGGTGCACCCTGATTGGTGCCTTCGGAGCTCGTTCGGCGCAGGTTGCTGCCCGGCACGTGGCCGGCGCGGACACCTCGACATGCTCTGTGTTATACATATCAGGAACTGGCTAAATGACCTGACATGACTCTGAGCTCTGCCCTGTTTTTATTAATCTTATTTGAAATCACCTGACATGATTGCAGATGATTGTCGATTCATGACCAAGTTTGTGCTGTGATGAGGTCTGCTTATTTCTGACACCTCTTGTCTGACAAGGGATTAGTCCCTTCCTTGAGCATTTAGCAACTCTCTGAGCTCTAAACGGCATGAGTCTCTTTGTACGTTATGAATTCCTTTTTGTCACTGTTTTACTGTGAAGGACTAATTTTCCAGTTATCAGCGTTTTTCGGCCGCGTTTGTTCTGTCTTGAAAAAAATGTAGGAGCAGCTATGATGAGCATTGCTTACTTCTGACACCTCTTGTATGAGAATTGTGCCTTTCTCTCGAGATGCCCTTCGTTGAGCAGAGCATAGCAACTCTCTGAGCTCCGTCTCTAACTTTTGAATTTTAAACTTGATTACTTAGTACTACATGATTTGATAATTGGCTCAGAACATCAGCCAATTAGCAACACATTGCTGCCACATTTTCTGTGCACTGTATTGTTATAGCAACTATTCCTTTCATTCGGTATTGTTATAGCAACTTAGTACCACATGACTTGATTCCTTTCATTCTGAATTTTTTTGTGCAAAACAGTCTGTCTGTTGTGTAAACTATTCCTTTAATAAAAATTTTGCTGTGTAAACTGAATATTGACACTGCCTGTCTATTGTTAAACTGAATATTTTCTCTTGTTGTGTAGGATGGATGATTATATTGGTGCCCTCCATGATGCATCAGATGATGTTGGAGCTGGAGAAGAAAAGGTTGGCTATAGAGGAGAAGCGTCTACAGATGGATGCTGAAAAGAAAGAGAAGGAAGAGGACGAGCGCATACTGGCCATTAACTTGGACAAATGTCAACCTATGGAACGGATTTACTATCAAGCCCTACAAGAAGACATCATGTTGAAGCTGCAGTCCCGTCGTCGTGGTCTGAGTCACTAGCTATATGAATAAGCTTGATGCGTTGTATGCCAATAAGACTGAAATTAAGATGTTGCCGAACTAGTATCCGTCTAGTGCTATTCTGAGCTGAGTAACATGTAAACCTGAGTTGCTGTTTTCTTCTGTAATTTTCTGTGAGTTGAATGATAAGATAGTAAGTTGCTCTTGGTTCCTAATTCTAATTGCTCTTGGTGCAAGTTTCATGGTTATCTGTGAAATGACAGTGAACTGAAATGTATATCTATTTTTCCAGAAATGAAATGTTTATTCTTTCATGGTTACTTTGATCATCGGAAATATTGGTGCCTAATTCTGATTGCTCTGGTGCAAGTTTCTGAAAGGAAGAAGCTATTTTTGTACTGTCACTCTGATCACACAAATGCACATTCCTACATGCTGACTGTTAATTATTTTTTGTGCTGATACATGACTGATGCAGTTGAGATCATGGTTTGTTTTATTAGGTAAATCTGAGACAATATCAAAATAATACCAAGTCGAATTTGAGGTGGACAACTTGCAGGTTGCATCCTGGTATGGTACTGCTTCCCTGCACAGTTACCTTATTCTGGGATCGTTCTGGTATGGTGCCGCTTCCTCCTCTGGTGAATACTGCTTGTGAATACTGAATACTGCTTGTGAGATAGCTCTGTCCATGCTTGCAAACATATTTTTTTCTTGTAATGAGTTTCAGTTTGATAGTAGATGCCGTGCAAACTGTGACTATAGTCTATATACTAGTGTGTATATCAGAAGCATCTTTTATACCATGCAGGAGAGCTTTTTGTCCAAAATTTAGTCAGGCGTAAAAAGGAGAAGCTAGCATTGGGTGCATCTTAACAAGATACATTCTGGTGGCTTATATTCTTTATCACAATTTCACATTCAAGATTGTAAACTCAGCAGAAAGGTGGAGCGTAGTCACACCAACAGCAGGACAGAGTTGGCACTTGAGTCATATGCTGTAATTTCTCGTGTCCCTCCGTTAACAGAAAGCCAAAATTTTGGACAACATGCTTCAGTGAACTGAACTGAAACAAAATGAGAATTACAGTGAATTTTACATGCTTGGACCATATTCAGCTTGTACAAGAATTCAAAATGAGAATAACTCTTATTCATATACAGTGAACTGAATTTTGCATGATTATATAAATAAAAACAGTACAACTCTCATGAATTCCATGGACAATTACATGTTCAAAGAATTCCATGGACACACAATACAACTCTTATTCATTTTTCTGTAGGCCGTCACTGCTCTCAAGCAAAAAATTCAAATGGCTAGACGGGTGCTGCTAATTGCACTGTTGATGGCTGGACGACTAGAACCAAATGCAAGTTCTTTCCAAAGAAAAGAACCAAATGCAAGAACTTGTTCTCCACCTTGGCTCCAGGTACGCACTTGGTCTTTTCTATCAGAGATTCGTGCACCTAACAACCACAACAACGATCGAGCAGGTTCCCATCAGTGCAAGATTCACCTGCTGCTCGGCCTGCTCGGAGCAAGCCTAATCCGCCGCAGCGGCGGCATCGTCCGCGGAGGGAGGAAGAGGCGGCACCTCCGGCCTATCGGGAAGCTCGTCATTGCGGCCTTGGCATTGCGGATTCGCCGGGAAGCTCGTGCACACCTTGCTGCGTCGTGCACACCTCATATTCGCCGGACCGCAGGGGAGCAGGGAGGCGGCGGCGAGCAGGGGAGAGCGAAATCCAATTTGGAGAAGATACAGGTCTACTGTTGCAACGAAACCCAATTTGGAGGATGAGATCTTTTACACTTTAAGGCTGAATTCTGCCCCTCTGGAATGGATGAATTGCCACTCCACATGAGGCTTCTGCGCAATTGCACGTAGCGTATTCGTGGCACATAATGCACGCACTATCACTGGTGACCGATGGGGTGGTGCCAGTATAATCCAGCCCTGTGGGTGCAGAGTAGGGTAGTACTATAGAGGCATTGGTATGCGTTTTGCAACTCATGCAGAAAGACTTGGTTATCGAAGAAAACCTGCAGCGGAAGACTGACTGATGATCACTGACTAGTGACTGACTGACTGATGACCGCCTGCGTGTCCTGCGCCGCCTCGCCCGCATCTTCCGCCACCCGCGCAGAACCCAGAAAGCAGAAAGCAACAGGGAAGGAAGAAGAAGAGTTCGGCGCCGGCCTTGCCTTCAGTCTTCTGAGCTTTGTTCCCAATTGAGCTGTGCAAGTCAGCAGAAGTGCAGAGCCGATGAACTTGGACGATGTTCCAGATCTCCATCTGCAAAATTAACGGGAAACCAGCAACAATTGAGAACTAACACTTCGTTGATTGGAGGAAGGTCAGGTCGGGAACAGCAGGGCCCTGCGCCGCCGCCGATCGTTTCCAGCAACGCGTGTCCGGTCGTCCCTCCGCCGCCGATCTTCGCCGGGGACAACCCTCCTCTGTTTCTGCCGCCTCGGCGGACCGAACACCCGGCATCTGGCTGGCGGCAAGCCTGCCCCCGTCGGGGAAGACGCCGTATAGACTAATCGCGGCCGCAATGCCCCGATCCGACGGCTCATAGTTACCCAGGGTGGACGCGATTCGAAACAACGACCGGGCGGTCGTTATTTCGAATAGCGTCCACCCCTGGGGTCGCGAACGCCGCCGCCCCCGCTTCATGGCGCGGCTCGCGGGAGCGCCGCCGTGCTCCGGCCGTACCGTGATTCGCCCCCCTTCCTCCTCGGCACCTCGGCGCCTCGCACACTGGTATTTAGCTCGTGACATTGCTAGATGCGAGCGACCGAATGCTGGCCCGGCGTCCATGGCAGACACGGTGCGCGACAAAGGATCAATCTAAAACTAGGAATGGCGCGCGCAGCCGACGAACTTCTTGCCGACTTGTTGTGCTCGTTGGTGCACCCTGTTGGCCCGCCGGGTACTTGGCGCCGTACCAGGCCAAGCCCGCGCGGATACCTCGCCAGCGAACGTCACATCTGCTCGTGCTGTTCACGTACTGCGTGTTGTTCCACTGCCGCCGTGACATTAGCGTCAGCGATCCTGTTGTTTCTGGCTCAATGTAGCTGTTTCATTCACTAAATTGATGGAGCATGTTTGATCGGAGTCGAGACGGCTCAGACGGAGTGAGAGAGAGATACGGATTTCGTGCGTGGTCCTGCCTGCACCTCGACTCTTTGTTTAAACCACGACACTCCGCGAGCACGTGCATGTTGCCGGCGCACGAACTTAACTTACTGTCGTCAAACTAGCGACGCGACGACACTGGTCGAACTTAACCGCAGCAGCGCGTACGTCGGCCTGTGCACGATCCGCGTTCCCCGGGCCGGCTGGCAACGTGTGACAAGAGGCGTCACGCGGCGCCGGGGCTTGCTTTATATTACTACTCCGGCGGCTGACCGATGAGAAGTTGCTCCTCACGTCAGACGAAGGACCTCAGCAATGACATGGGAAGCTCGCTGAGAAAGATACGCTGTCAGGGGTCTATCTACGACACCAGTTCGTTCTTATCACGGTCTATAACATACAGATAATTTTTTTCCGAGCCAAAGCGTGCATAAATATGACAATCAGATTGCTTGCCAAATCTCACCGAGCTCAGAATCTTCAGCATCTAGCGTGCGCATAGCAGTGGTGAAACTGCTAGTAGTGATGAACTGCAACAGTTTCAGAAAAACGACTTTGCGCTAGCTGAACGGCTCCAGAAGACCGACTAGCATCAGTTGATGTTCCTTTTTTTTTCTTTTTTTTTAAGCTAGTTGACGTTGTACTCGGAAGTGTTAACTGACCGAGCATGCAGTGCCGTTGCCACTGCACCGTCTTCAGCGGGACGCCGAGTCCACGGCGCCCACGACGCGTCCGCACCGGTCGCTCGCGCACGACGCGCGCTCGCCCAGCGTAGATGTAGGAGAGTCCGTTCCCAAACGGCTCCTGTTGTACATGTATAAATGTAACTCTGATCAATACAGAACGCCTCGTTGGCTTTGCTCCTCTCTCTCTCGAGCTCTCGTTCTCTCTCGTTTCTCTCCCTCGTTCAGGAAGTTTGATATTGGTTACTGTGAGACAGCATGAACCGATGAACTAAGTTGTTGTACCATATTATTATCGAATTAAGAAACATTATTTTCTCAGCTTGGAAAACAGTGAGACAGCATGAAGTATTGTTATGCCTACTACTAACCGTTTTCTTACTTTATCAGATTGTTGGTGTACGACCAGATTGTTTGTAACTCTGCAGACCTGAACATTGAACAAGCTGCCATGCGATAGTATGACCCCGAATCAGGTCGCACATACCTGAATCAGTTGCTGGAAAGCATTAAGGTCATGCAGACAGACTTGGTTATCGAAGAAATCCTGACCTGCAGCGGAAGACTGACTGATGACTAGAGACTAGTGACTGCTCACATGTACAAACCTCGGATCGCTATGCCACCCGCCGGTGCTGCGCTCTGGATCCTCACCCGCCTGTATGTACCTTCCGCCACCAGCGCGATCGGTGCCACACCGAGAAAACAGAAAGCAACAGGGGAGGAAGAAAGATCATTTTGCCTCCAGTATATAGAGTTTTGTTCCTAGATGAACGGCGCAAGTCAGGACAAGCGCAGAGGCAGAGAGCTGACGAACTTGGATATAGGTGATTTTCCAGATCTCCATGTAGCAAAATTAATGGAAACCAGCGGCAATTGAGAACGAAACCTTCGTAGATCGGAGGAAGCTCGGTCTCAATTCTGTAATTCGCTCTTTCTCAGATTCGATTCTGACGTGTGTTTTCAGACTTACCCATGAGACTTTCAGACTTAAGCACGGAACCAGGATCGGACCGGCCGTCGACGGGTCTAGGGGGGCAGACGGTTTGCCAAAACGCATCTCCTGTCGTCCCGCCGCCGTCGGAATCTTCGCCGGCGACCGCCCATCTCTTCTTCCATCGT
>LAPY01000339.1:95484-107031 GCA_000970635.1 Eragrostis tef | reverse complement strand
AGGGACCGGCCCCCCGCCAATCTCGAGGCGGCCCAGCGCGACCCGCAGGGCCCCGCCAGGCCGCCACACCGATACGCCTGCCTCCGGTCCATGTAGCCCGCGCCCCGCCCGGCTTGTCGGAAGCGCGAGAGGAGGAGGAGGAAGAGATGGGGGCGGAGGCCGGCGAGCCCAGCTCCTTCCTCAGGTGAGCGCCCTCTCCCGATTTCCCGTTCCTTCCTCCCGCCTCTCCCCTCTCCCGGGCTCCCGGCCGTGCGGATGGGGGCTGGGGATTGGGGATGGTTTGCGTGACGGCGTGAGTAACTGTGCGGCTGCTCCTTGCTGATCCAAACCTTGCGCTCTTTAGGAGAGTGACAAAGGGAGGTTTGATTCGTCCCATTGTAGAGATGTGTTCTTATGCAATCGACTTGATGTCGTTTTTTTTTTTTTTGCTGTTAATGACTGAGTGGTGCTGTTGTGCAGTAGTGGTTGGTGCTGCTGCTATCCCTAGTAAAACTCGGTTTGTAAGACTCTGTTATTGGCTTTTAATAATGGCCAGAATATTCTTCTTTCTCAATTAAAATAAGGGAGGTTCGATTCGATTGTGTTGGACAGTGGAATGAGCGCGTGTGAAAGCCATTTTCCTGAATTTCCTTTTTTTTTTGTCTGCTAGTTCGTTCGACACACAGACACATAGCGCTTTCACCATGCCTCCCGCAGGGTAGAGTAGAAATGTGTTCTGTTTCCTCTTATTGCACATTAATCTGGAAAAGCGATTTGCATTTTAGAGGTCTTGCGTTATTGAGGAAAAAACTATGTTGTTCGAAATTGAGTCCTACTCTTCCAGTAGTACTCCTACATAATATGGCACATTTGATCAAAACGTCAACGGCCTGGCACGCTGCAAGACTTATGTGCTTGGCAGTTATATTTGATTGAATGTAATGATTTCATTCTCTCTAGGGAGTTAGAATTAACACTGGTAAAAATGATCATGTGCCAATCTTATATTTACTAGGTGTGAATAGCATTAGGAAAATGATGACCAATACCTTATATTACAGCAACTATATTTTCAGCAATTATAACCATCTCCCTGTGCAGCTTATCTGCGGCATTTTCCTATGGAGTTGCATCGATGGCAATGGTTTTTGTGAACAAAGCAGTTCTTATGCAGTATGCAAACTCCATGACTCTTCTCACTTTACAGGTATTAACAGAAAATCAGAATGACAACACATTGTTTCTATGTTTGACTAAGACTGATTTGTTTTGTTCGATTTCTCCATTATATCGACAGCAAATAGCAACAGCACTTCTCATACATTTTGGTCAAGGACTAAGGATGTCTAAAAGGAAAGACTTCAGCTTAGCAAATGCAAAAAAGCTTCTTCCGGTGTCACTTTTCTACAATGCAAATGTGGGGTTTGCTCTAGCTAGCTTGAAAGGGGTTAACATCCCTATGTATATTGCAATCAAGAGGCTCACTCCCCTTGCTGTACTGGTGGGTGGGTGCATACGGGGAAAGGGAAAGCCACCAACACAGGTAAGCATGTATTTCGTGAGATTTATTCAGACTTGCTTTTACATATAGCACAATGTTTACTCCAAGTGTACTCGTCCATTTGGTATTTTTAAAATCAATTATGGTTTGGTCCCTCCAGCTCAGCTGTTATTTTTTTCGCAAATACGCAGGAGACCTGTGTATCTTTGTATTAAGAGTGGGAAAAGGTTCAATACATCACCGCCACCTCAACCTGGACCGTGGTTGAGGGGTTGTTTGTTACATATTTGTACTGTCTATAAAAGAATCTCAGCTTGTATTTGGACTCATGATCATGAATTTAGAAAAGTATGGGTAAAAGTTAAAAGGATTCGGGCATTACTATGTAGCATCAGCCTACACTTCAAGTTTCCTGCCAATAAATCTTATTAGTATTCATTGTTACAATAAGTGGCTTCTAGTTTTATATTAAAATTTACTGTAGGAGGCATTGACATTGTTATTGAAACCCTCAGTCTGTTTAGAAATTTCATCTCATGCAACGAACTGTTCTTTACTGTAATGCAGCACATCATGATTTCTGACCAGTTCAAATTCTGTTAGGTCACTCTTTCAGTTATCTGCACTGCCGCAGGTGTCCTCATTGCTGCGCTTGGAGATTTTTCCTTTGACTTATATGGATACTGCATGGCTATAACTTCAGTCTTTTTCCAGGTCGTATTATTTCTACTCACTTCACAGATAATCTGTTTTTGTCATTCTAGCTGACAGCTGACTGTTTATGCAGACGATGTATTTGGTTCTGGTGGAGAAATCAGGTGCTGAGGATGGTCTTTCCTCTGTGGACTTGATGTTTTACAACAGCTTGCTGTCACTTCCATTTCTATTTTTCCTTATTATAGCAACAGGAGAATTCCCCCATTCTCTTTCAGTATTATCTGAAAAGGTTAGTACCATGAAATGAGCATAATCACTTTTTAAGACCTAGGCATTGTCAAAATTTGATTTGTACATGTACATCTAAGGTAACAATTTCAGTTTGTTCCTTCTGTCACCCATTTTGATTCAAAGTGATGTCTGGAGCTGGTCCTCCCGAGCTTCTAGAGCAAATAGTTTTACACTTCACTGTTGATCAGCATAGTATAACATGTTCTCAGTTTCAGTACTGAATTATTTTCATGTTGCTCTATTCCTCTATGATAACTCATTATTTGGTGGATCTTGAAATGCAGACAGCGTCTCTGTCATTCAGTGTTATTCTTCTTATTTCGCTGGTGATGGGAATCGTTCTCAATTTCACCATGTTTTGGTGCACAATAGTGAATTCTGCTCTGACGACAACGATCGTCGGAGTTCTCAAGGGTGTCGGTTCTACGGTAAGTTTAATCTCTCACTGGAACCCTTGACACAGTTTAGCACTAAAGTTCGTAAATCAAGTACTACATCTTATACTACCTTTTTTTTTGAACCCTCATTGGCGTTTCAGACCCTAGGTTTTGTTCTGTTGGGAGGTGTGGAAGTACACGCTCTAAATGTTACTGGATTGGTGATCAATACATTTGGCGGTGTCTGGTATTCCTACGCAAAGTATATGCAGCAGAAGAGAACTCCACGAAAGATTGAACCTGACGAAGAGTCGCGTGGCCACAAGTAGCACCAGATTTAGAGTAGCTTCGTAATTATATATTATTTCGCCAAACGGATTATCCTTCATTTTTTGAACTGATGATGACACCAGTTTAAGTGGGTGTATCTGGAGACGGACCACCAGCAGTAAATAGTTGGTGTGACGGAAGCGACATAACCTTTTTAGGCGAATCTCGTTCTAATTTTCTGCTTGATTGCAAGTATAGATGCATCCGGAGAGCATGAAATACGTCTTTGATGCTCACTTTTCATGCAAGCGCATGCACTTCTTCAGACCGTTGGATGTAAGCTCTCTCTTTCATGAGATCGCATACACTTCTTCAGACCTTTGGTGTGCAAGGCATGAAATCCGAATTTAAAAGTCGTAAATTAAATAGCTTTATGCAGTTCAAATAGTGAAGCGAAGATTCAGAGGTAAAAGGTCATCAGTAGAACCTGCAGAATAGGAAACCAGCTGACTATTAGACTGAATGACTGTGGCGGCCGTTTGATCGACGCGCCGCGATTGATACTGGCGGCTTGAGAGAAATACTCAAGTCCATTTTCCTGTATTTATGGCTCTACCGAGTCTGGGGTCAAATTCAGCGTCATTAGAACAATTCAAGCTATTTTTCGCCGAAAAGGATACAAAGGTCGCCCAGCCTATAAATATGTTGCCCTTCTCGTTACGGCTGCAGCTAGCTCGATCTGGGTGAACCTAATATGGGGCGCAGCGGTCAACCCTGCCTTGCTCTCGGTTTGCTCATTTCGCTCTCGTCTTCATCGACGCTCGCGGCGTCCGTGAGAGTCGGCGTCGTGCTTGACTTGACGAGCGACGTGGGAAAGAAGAGCCTCACCTGGAAACTGCCTGCATCTCCATGGCGCTGGATGATTTCTACGCTGCGCACGCCAACGCCACCAGGCGGGTGGACCTGCGCGTGAGGAGCTCGCGTGGAGACGTCGTCACGGCAGCAGATGCTGGTAAGGCAGGTTTTACATAATTGACATTGCCAACACTCATGTCCCCTAGGATTTTTAATTCTGCAATCTTTTTTTTTCGAGACTTTGAACTCTGCAATCTAGCTACTAGTGAATAAAAAGAAAAGGATAAGCAAATCAACTTGGCAAATCCACTTTTGTCTGAGACATGAACGTATACAAGTTAACCAGTTTTCAATTGGAATCACTGCAACCTGAGTACCTCACCAAGTTTTGAAGGTTTTGAATTGAGCGTGTTTTGGTTGCTGTCAAACACTGACATGCTTGTGCCACGGTTTTTTTTTGTGGTTGTTTGGTTTTCTGCCATGACTGTGACTTGCTATACGTTGATATCTCACATATCATTAACTTGTATCTTTGCAAGCTTTGCTTAAGGTGTGTCAAGAAATATATTCATCACGCCTATAAAAGTTTACAAGCATAAATGATAATGTATTATAATGAACCATCCTAACATCATAAAGTATTTGCCTATTTGGATACGTGTTTCATTCCCTTGTCTAAGATCATTGATCCATACTATGTCTCCAGGTCCTAGGAACCAAGCTCAGTTTTTGTGAAAGCTCTAGAAAAAGAGGATCGAGGGGAATATATTTAGTGAAATTCATTCCCCCAACATAACCATGAAAATTCGTTGTAAAGACATGTTTAGAAGTTTTCAGAAATTACTCACACGCGTAGATTTTTTGCGCGGTGATGAAGAACCTGCCGTATCCCGTGTCCTACCAATATGTGCCATTTAGTGACAGCACCAGAAGCTATGACAGTCCTCTCAGTCTGGTATATGAAAAGGTTAGCGTAAACATGATAAATTTTGGATCGGAAATTTTTATCCGATTTATGTGAATGCTAACTTGCAATCACGTTTGCAGAAAGCTGATGCTGTAGTTGGTGATACGATAATCACAATGAGCAGGATGAATAAGGTGTCATTCACGATGCCGTTCACTGACACTGGATTGTCAATGATCGTGGTACTTAAAAAAGAAACGAGTGGGAGCATGTGGATCTTCCTGCAGCCGCTGACAAGTACCCTCTGGATTGTCAGCCTTGCCTTCTTCTTCTTTACCGGCTTTGTTGTATGGGTGATTGAGCACCGAATCAACCCTGAATTCTGTGGCACACCTTCACAGCAACTCGGCATCGAATTCTACTTCACGTTCTCGACTCTTGTTTACTCCCACAGTAAGCATATATCTACTTTTTTAGGCAACCATATATCTACTTTTCAGCGCTTAAGAGAATTAATTGAGTCATACCGTAAAGTATAGCATGCTAATTCTAGAGGAGAATCTGAAGAGCAACCTGTCGAGGTTTGTGGTGATCATATGGGTGTTTGTCGTGCTTATCTTGACATCAGTTACACTGCAAGCTTGATGTCACTGCTGACAGTCCAGCGGCTCAAGCCGACAGTGACTAGTGTCCAAGATCTTCTAAGCAATGGTGAGCGTGTGGGGTTTCAAAGGGGTTCTGCTGTGGAGCACTGGCTCGATGAAATGGGCTTCCACAGGAAGAACTTGCTGGGTTATGACACAGTGGAAGGGTATGCGGATGCCCTACAGAGGGGATCAGAAAATGGTGGGGTCTCTGTAGTATTTGACGAAATCCCCTACCTGAAGATCTTCCTGTCAAAGTACTGTGAAGGTTACACCATGGTTGGCCCAACCTACAGGTTGGGAGGCTTTGGGTTTGTAAGTTCCTTTGAAAAAATGGTTTGGCGATCCAGGAGTCTGTCAGAGCAACAATGGCGGCGTCAGTTCATCTAGGCTCGGCTTCAGCAACTTTAGCGGGCTGTTCCTCATCAGTGGCATCACCTCAGGCCTTGCTCTCTTCATCTACTTTGCCATCTTCGTGTACCAAGAGCAAGACTGGGTCAGGGCTGAAGGGTCTCGCACCGGGTCGTTGTTGCTGCAGAGGCTGCGTGCATGGCTTGAAGGCCTCGTCGGCAACAAGCACCAGGAATCGCCCATCATCAATGGGCAGGAAGCTGAGTCTGAGAAGAATGCTCAAGGAGCAAATCAGGATCAGGCTCCTTACAGCTCTATAAGTTAGACCCAACATCATAGGAGAGTTGAATCGGTTTGTGTCATGAATGCTTCATTTTTGCCCTCGAATATTCATCTTTTCAAGAGAAACGACATGTGGTTTGAGGGTGCAATGTCACAGTTTAAATAAATAAACAATCATGTGCCGTGAGATAAAAAATTGTTTAACTATTTGTTCCATAATAGATTCCAGGTTTTTATGATGCTGCAATTTCGGTTAAGATTTTTTGGTCGAGATCCATGGGTTTGACTAAATTATAAGCTCAAGATTTAAATAAGAGTAAATTTCATAAAACTATGACTATTTGCATCTGAGTAAAAATAAAACTAGTACGACTTTTGAGTTGACCTACCTCAGCCACACATCTCCTTTTGCTGAAATGAGTGGCTGATAGATGGGGGGTTAGATAAAAAAAATTCATAGTTGTGTTACTAGAGCTGTAAATAGTTGTAGTTTTCTGAAACCGAACTCAAAAGTTGTAGTGTTCTGTTATTTGGGTGCAAATAGTCATAGTATACTTTTTAGTCTTAGTTTCTGAAATTTGCTCTTTCAATAAATCAGTGGGCAGTTGGTGAGACAAAGTATACTTTTGAGCCAAACAAAACAAACCAAATGTCAAGAAATGCATACCGAGCAACTAATTCGTGGACATTTTTCAGTCAGGGCCAAGTCTGAAAGTAGAAGTTTCGGTGATCAGTTTTAGCTGCTTCGATTGACTAAATTAATCCGCCTTACCGAATCTAAGCCATTTGGACAATAAGGCAAAATTAGCTGACGTTCTTGCTTATGAGAAATATTAGAGTTCCTGATCTTCCTAGGTATCACTGAAATTCTGTACAACAGTTCTCACAAAGAGAAATAACTAGGCCCTCGAGCAAAGTTGCTAAAAAACTTTGTTCAGTAGGGAAACCTCAAATAACCTGAGAGTTCGGAGTTGTGGTCACCTATCAGCCAGGAGCTAACAATAGCAAGATTCAGAACATGGTGAAGCCTGTGGTGAGCTCTGTGTTGCTGCCTCACAGGTCAAGCTTGCTGGCGAAGTGCCAGGAGTGCAGGCCAGGCCAAGATTCAAAGATTCAGAACTGGCACCACGCATCCATGCATACGAAATATAGGAGGAATTCAGCTAGCTGACAGTAAGCGACTGCACTGAATTTGACTTGCTGTTTGACGGGAGCAGCATCAAGTTGGGAGTCCCGTCCATGTTCTCATAAAAAGAGAGGGAAAGAAAAAGAGTACAGTCCATGGAAGAAATTCAGGTCTTGATGGATTCATAATTTCAGGCCGCAATCAATCTCTCTGTCGTCTTCACTCTCCAGCCATCTTCTGATTTGGGGACAACGAAACGGCGACCCCCCTGGCCAATGGGTGGTCTGGAGTTGCGGGACCGGGTGACGGGAACCCGCCGCCGTGGGCTCGTAGCAGGAGAGGAAGGTAGGGGTTGCGGCAGCGTAGATCGGGGAGGGGCACGGCGGCACGAAGTATCTTTGCGGTGGACGAGGACGTCTCTGGACCGAACGCGGGCGGCGGAAGCCATCGCCGCCGCGGCGGAGGGTGTTTTGCAAAAAACACCCTAAATTGGATCGCGATCCAAATATTTACAGAAGACCCCTCCTCTGAAATGGATCGCGATTAATAGTCGCGATCCGAATATTTACGAAAACACCCCTAAACTGGATCGCGATTAATATATTTGCAGATAGGCCCACCGAACGGGGGCGGCGGAAGCCATCGCCGCCGCGGCGGAGGTTGTTTTGCAAAAAACACCCTAAATTGGATCGCGATCCAAATATTTACAGAAGACCCCTCCTCTGAAATGGATCGCGATTAATAGTCGCGATCCGAATATTTACGAAAACACCCCTAAACTGGATCGCGATTAATATATTTGCAGATAGGCCCTCGTTCAGCCCCGATGCCCGGCGACGGCGGACTGAAGCAGACAAGTGGTCGGTGCATGCCAACGGCGCATCACCCGCGGCGAAAGGAGGACGGCTATGCGGCGGCGGGATGCCTCGCCTCCTCTCCCTCCACGATTCCGGCGATGAAGGTGGCGCAGAGTCCGGCGCCCAGACCGCGGCGAAGGAGTGGAGTGCCGCAGCAACGCCGCCTCCAGAGCGTCCGAGATTCGGGCGAGAAGAGGACGCCGGCGGCGAGGAACCACAGCTCGGTCAGGAACCGTGACGCACCTGATCATCTCGCCTTGTCGTCCAGCGTAGCTTAGAGCTCGAGCTAGCTCTGTGGCTGCAACCCGGAGGAAGAAGAAGATGGTGGTGTGAAGAGAGATTGTGTGTGGAGATTCAATGGGGCTTCGAAAGAGTACTTTGAAGTGAATCAGTTGGTCGATATACCGAAACATGGGCCTGAAGACTGAAGCTAGGAGTAAATTCAGGCTTTAGCAAAGAGCCGAAAATTCTCTTGCAAGTGAAAAAAGTTCTCATTTCTGCAACAAATCAGTGAGCGTATTGGCCAAAAACATGGTTTGGACCAGACCAGTTCACGGTTCACCGAGTAGTATTGAGTGGACATTTCTTCAGACAGTAGGATGTCTGAAAAAAACCCTTTGTTATTTATATTCAGAAGAGTGCTTACCAACCATTTTGCAAGGACTTATGAGGCAACATATCATGAGTACTGCTAAAAGACAACTTTGAAAACGAAACCGTTTATGTCATGTATATAATTCAGAATCGTAGAAACTAGAAAGGCACAACTAGAAAACAAAACACGAGCTCAGGTAACAAATTTTAGCTGCTCTGCTTGACTAAATAAACCTGCACTACCCCTATTGCATTTGGACAGTGAAATGCATTTAGCTTGCGTTCTTGCTTATATATTTTCGAGTCTCCTGATGTCACTACCAGCTACAGACATTCTATACATATTTTCGAGTCATAACACATCTCAACCCAAAGTTCTCACAAAGAGAAATAACTCAGTTCTCAAGTAAACAAGACTAAAAAAACTCTTACGGAGTAATTCTGTACAGAAATCTAAGTGAGCCTGAGAGTTAATAGTTGTAGTCACTAACAAACAATAGCAAGAATTCAGAAGTCAGTACATAGTGAAGCCCTGTCGCAGCCTCACAGGTCGAGCTTGTTGGCGAGGTACCAGGAGTGTATGGCCAGGCTGCCAAACGACATCATACTGGCCAGTGACGATAGCACATGGATCATCCTGAACTTCCGGTTCATTGCTGCCAGGGCAGGGCTCGTCTTGGCCACTTCTGCGTTCCTTGAATAGCCGACTTCGGAGCCAATGCCGAGGTCCTTTTCCATCTTCTGCCTCTTCATCATGATCTGTAGAGAAAAGAAGTTTGATCGACACAAGGGGGAAATAGACCGCAAAAAGGGTAATGCCCAGCCAATCAGGGAACAGTAAACAGAGTCATTTTCAGAGTACAATAAGGACACTTATCCTACGACTCCAAAAAAAATAAAATAAAAAAAATCCAACTCAAAACATAACGAATTGAGATATCGTATTTTTCAAGTTGCTCCATCAAAGCATAGAAAATCGGTGAGCACTAATTGCAATGTCGGAACAATTGGATACTCGATAGGTACAGAGGTGACAGGACATATGTCACTGCTTTGTGAAAAAACAGGTTGTTGGGCTTCTCACAAATTTTATCCACGTTATGCTTCTAACAGAACCATATTTTCATCTCCCAACACTAATTTCTGTGCTACCGGTAATAATTACCATGTTACTTTGTCTATTCCTGTTCTCGAAAAGAAAACTAAAAGTTCCAATACAATCCTGTGATGTACACAAGGAACAATAATCTGAAACTAAAATATGGCCTTTTAACAATATGTTTTTACAGAAATGAGGAAAGTCAGGTGGGTGACCCCAACCGTGGTTTCCCAAAAGAAACAGTTTGTTAAAGTACATTGCTTTTGCCTTGCATAGCAAAGTACAGTCTGGTAATTTAAACATCACTAATCCTGGAATTTTCATGTACGCAAACTACAATACCATGGTCATCCACATAGATAGCATTAGGCAATGGCAAAAGAGAGGAGAGGTTCATAGAGAACAGGAAAGCATGAAATAAGTATTTCACCTTTATGGTCATGGGAGTGATGACCAGGAAATTGGACAGGTCACAGCCAAGGGCTACGATCAGGAATCCAAGCTGGTAACGCTCGATTGTAAATGCTGTCTTCCAGGGGTGAAGGTATGCAAATGCTGTCACAGATATAGCTGAACACACAGATTTCAACATGAAGTATGCTTGAAACACCGTCCCCTGCAGACTCCCAAACTGGTGCCTCGGCAAAAACCTTCAGAATTCAAAAGATTTACCAAAACAATGTCAGGCTGTATTTTAAGTTCACTAATGGAGTGGCACATGGCACTACTGCAATCACAATAGATGTCAGGCTCTACGTTTTCTGGTGGACATGTAATTTCCCACTGTGTTATGGTATCATGTACACTGTCAAAATAGAATCAAAGGTGAATTTGCTAAAATTTCTAGACTCTAGGGGCAAATGGTAAATCTGAAATGAACAACCAGCCGTGAGAATTTCAGTATGTTCCGTGACAAAATGGCGGCCTTAGTCGTCAGATTATATATCCAGTGGCTTACATCTAACGTTTCAACTTTCACAAAAAAACATCTAACGTTTCATGAGCAATCGAGCATATGGGAGCTCCAATTCATAATGTGTGCGCTGGCAAACAGATCCTGAAGACGGAGCGTTTACGAAAGTGAAATTTCTGGACAAAGAACACTCAACCAAGTTGGGGTAGGCTACTAAAAATGAAATTCCATGCCTCATTCCAAGAAAAAACAATGGACTGCGGCGAATTCGCCAAAAAAAGATGCCCAAGTGAAGAAAGAATATCCTGTGAACCCGTGACGAGCTAGGTGGGACCAATGCAAGAAGACAGTTCTAAGGATTGCTGCTTCTAACAGGCATTTCTGCAAATTTAGCATGGTGAAGACCTGCGAATTTTCCTATCCCAGGACTGGTGCCGTGCATTGTTGCAGACACAACGGGAAGAACCCATGTCTCGTCTCCAATCATCCTTATTTGGGGACAGAGCAAGGACGAGCGCTCTGACCTGGGCCGGGGAGACGCGGCTGTGCGCGGTGAGGTCGATGCCGAAGAGGGAGGCCCGGCGCGGTGAGGTCCATCCTCAGGGAGAATTGCGGTGGCCTAAGGTTTCCACGGAGCACGGCTGCACGAACCTGGGGCGGTGGCCTAAGGTCTCCGTCGGAATGCGGGCGGCGGAAGCCATCGCCGCCGCTTCAGAGTTGTTTTTGTAGAAAAGCCCCTAACTTGGATCGCGACTAATAATCGCGATCCAAATATTTGCGAAAAGACCCTTGTTCGGCGGACGGAAGCAGAGAAGAGAGTAGAGACAAAGCCAACGGCGGGTCA
>LAPY01000339.1:80043-91220 GCA_000970635.1 Eragrostis tef | reverse complement strand
AAAGCCAACGGCGGGTCAACGGCAGCGACGGGGTGTACATCTCACCGCCGACGGGATGCTTCGCTTCTCCCTCATCCTCTCCACCAAAACCGGATTTCAGCGAAACACGGGAGTAATCAAGCGGCGATTTACCTGAACATGATCTTGGCGCCGATGAAGGTGACCCAGAGCCCGGCGCCCCATGCGGTGGCCAAGGAGAGGAGGTGTGCCAGCTTCGCCGCCGCGGCGCCGCCTCCAGAGCGACCGCCGAGGACCGCGTCGGGCGCAAAGAGGACGCCGGCAGCGAGGAACGACACCGCCGTGAGGAACCTCGCCGCCCATCCCATCGTGCCTTTGCCTCCTCGGCCCGCGTAACTTGGAGAGCTCGAGCTAGCTAGCTCCTGGTTGCTGCGGCCTGACCGTCTGAGGTTCTGGAGACCGGGGAGGAGGAGGATGGTGATGTGACGAGAGATTGTGCGTTGCGTGGTTTGAACGGGACTTCGTAAGTGGACTTGAAAGAGCATGCTCGTATTCAATCCGGGATAAAATATGCTTGCCCGGAAAATCTGAATTCTTTATCTCGTTCCAGAACGAATCAGTTGAACGACCTGAAACCTGGCATAAATCAAATCTGGTGGAGTCATCTAGCAGCAAATTCAGACTTCAGTGAAGACTTTTGCAAGCAAAAGATTGCTCATACCAGTCATTTCTGCAATAAATTAGTGGGCAGCTCGGTCAAGAACATGGTTCAAGTTTCCATCCTGAACTGCTACACTTTCCATCCTGAATTAGGCAAAGAAACTTGTTAAAGTTTTTAACAATCTAAACAAATTGTATGAATTAAGCATGTCAATTGTGGAGGATCAAAATAGAATGAGGACCACCGTATGTCTCTCAAATCTCTCTGATGGCCACGCCCTTGTGAAGCATGACGAGGTCGCCAAGATAGCTGTCCAGTCTTCTGTGGAGTTGCCACTTTTGCAAGTGTTTGGAGTAGTTTATGGAGTATTGTGTTGTGTCCCTACAAAGAAGCATCATTTTGCCTTCGCTCTGCATCGCGGCATCACGGATTGATCACTTGAGCATAGACTCTGCCACGAGTAAATTCATGGTCTGGCACAAAGTACTCTGCCTGAAAAGTTTATCGGCGGCCGTCGTTCTTGAGAAAGATTTGCAGAAGATATCGCCGGCGCACATAACATGAACCGAGGTGCACGCGTGCCGTTGCAGCTGTCGACGGCCATGGTGGACGAACGCAGTACTTAAAGCTTGGCAGCCTGGATACATCCATATGCGGAAGTGCTCAACCAAAATTATAAAAAGCATTGAACAATAACCAAAATTTCTTTACATATTACTAGTTTTCAACCATTTTTGACAATCAGTGTCAATTAATAATAGTGACAATAATACTGAGAAATACATGTTAACTAAAATTCTTACATGTTCTACAAAATATCACAACCAAGTTTTGTGAATCGCTACGTTCTGTTTTTTTTTAAAGAAATCCCTCTACATGTTATAATAAAATATCTCACTATCATCTCCAAAGAAAAACAATTCACTATAAAATATTTTAATTGAACAACAGTTTACAGTGAGACTTACACAGTATGAATAGAAGTTGAGCATATATTTTTCACTACTTCAACGGTCAAATAGAAAAAAAAAACGTACAATGTGTCTTGTGGTGTCCTGTAGTGAGACTCAACACAAGAGGAAAGAAAGAGCCGGGCCGATCGAAGAGACTTATATGAATATTTTCTCATGCTAAAAAAAATGGGGGAAATATACAACAAATGTGGACATTTATGATATGCATTTCAGCTCCACGCCAGCCGCTGGCCGATTATCAACCTGACAGAGCTTTATTTTGGCCAAAGGGGGCCATGCCCCCCCCCCCTGGTTTTGGAAAATTGCATTAAAGTTCCCTTGATTCAGTATTTGCAAAACATCATTTCGGTGCATGTTCTGGAAAAGACATACTCCTAGTTCAGTGCAACCGGTACGAATTGTACACCAAATTCATGAATTACGCCATTCAAGAAGATAATCCTCAGCATGTTCGGTTCGCAGTTATTTTTCAGCTGAGGCCTAGGCATTTCCGGAACAAAGATGCATCATGTTGCCTTGTCTCTGCACGGCAGCATCACGGATTGATCACTTGCGCATAGACTCTTCGACGAGTAAATTAATGGTCTGGAAGTTCGACAATCTGGCACTCTTCCCTGAAGGCAAATATGATGCACGGCTTATGGTCTGGCACAACACTGCCTGAAAAGTTTATCGGCGGCCGTCGTTCCTGAGAAAGATTTGCAGAAGATCTCGCCGGCGCACATGAACCAGAGGCGCACGCATGACGTTGCAGCTGTCGACGGCTATGGTGGACGAACGCAGTACTTAAAGCTTGGCGGCCTGGATATATCCATATGCGGAAGTGCTCCGGCGAGCCTGACGCCGCAGCAGGAACCCTCTCGATCGGTCAAGACTCGACTGGGCTTCGGCCGTGCGCCATGTCGTCGTCTGCCAGGCGTCCCTGCCTGCACAGCATCCGGCCCGGAGTTGACCTCCAGCTAGAGCAGGCAGCGAGCTGCAAGGGCACGGCCATGGGGCCTGGCAAGAGTTCAACACGAGACATCGAGACACCCAAGGCCTCAGGGACGAAGGGGAAAAAAGCCAAGGGAGGGATGTAGCGCGGCGGCGCTCCCGCGATCCACTGCGTCAACCAGAGGCGGCGGGTCGGGCGACCCCGGGGGTGGTCGTTATTCGAAACAACGACCACCCCCT
Organism: Eragrostis tef; assembly: GCA_000970635.1. Taxonomy (NCBI): domain Eukaryota; kingdom Viridiplantae; phylum Streptophyta; class Magnoliopsida; order Poales; family Poaceae; genus Eragrostis; species Eragrostis tef. Next base: position 88,454 of record LAPY01000339.1, on the reverse strand, counting down.
TGTATACCTCAGAGACGTCGGATCGGCTCTCTGCGGCTGAGATGAAGGCGGGACGTCTTCGTTTCCAGGCTTGGAGGCTGAGAGCCCGCGGTTGCGCGGTTGGCGGTCCGCCAAGACGAACGGAACAGAGGAGGGCTGCTTGCTTGGTCAGTTGGTCCCCGGCGAAGTACGACGCCGGCCACCCTCGCATGGAGCACAAGAAATGCTCGCACCGGCAAGAACTCGGCAGTGAGCCGGAGGTCGGGAGCCCAACAATGAAGGCACGACGATCGATGACATCGACATGAGAGCCGTCCTACCGATTGTTGGAGACGTGGTGATAACCATCATACATATGGACGATTAATTAGTTGATCGTATGATCGGTAGCACAGCGGAATCGGAATCTCCGAGCTCCCAGGCTCTCGGACCGAACGGCGTGGAACGCACGCATGCGCGTCGCCGCGCAGGCCGAGTCCGATTCCAACTCGCGCGGCTGCCCTGCCTCCTCCATAAAAGCCAGGCGCACACACCTCCATCCCATCGTCGCGTCTCGAGTCCTGAAGCCTTTGCATCCTCCGGCCCTCTCCCGGCGTTCGTCTATCCTTCGCGAGAGCGCGCGCGACACCCATCAGCAGCTGCTCGCGCTTCGTTGATCGATCGATCGGCTCGGCCATGGGGAAGCGCAGGTCGCGGACCTCCAAGTTGCTGGCGCAGCCGAGGAAGCAGCCGAAGCTGACCACGGCCTTCACCTGCCCGTTCTGCAACCACTTCGGCAGCGTCGAGTGCAGCATCGACCGCAAGCACGGGATCGCCGAGGCCTCCTGCTTCATCTGCAAGGAGTTCTACGCCACCACCGCCCACGCGCTCACGCAGCCCGTCGACGTATACAGCGACTGGATCGACGCCTGCGAGAAGGAGAACGAAGGCGTCCGGCGCCGGGTTTCTTCTTACGACGACGATGAAGGGTCGTACCTGGGTTAATTAGTTAGTTCCAGGCGGTTCCGTTCGTGGTGTGGCATAGATCGATTTGGCGGCTCTCAAGCTTGTTGTCGAGTTGGATTATTAGTGCCTGTTTTTGCTCTTATGAAGAAACGTAGGTTGATCTTGGGAAAATTTGACTCGCTGAGACCCGGAGATGTAAATCTTGTGATTAATGCAATAATAATGATGTAATGTATATGTTCCTTGTTCGTCTCGTCTGTGCGCGTCACTTGATCGGTTTTGGTTGGTGTTTGCTCTCTAGCCTCAACTTTGATACGCTCTCCAGCGGCGAGCCCTAAAAGTAAAACCTATTGAAACAAGAATCCCACTTGGATTCTATTCTTCGAATTCCACTAATCATGGTCATTGTAAACACGTCAGAGTTTGCGATCGGTATGATAGCACGCTACTTCGACAGGCTCGATCCCCAGAAGACATGAACTCCGCTCGAGGCCGCGGACGACGTGAGGCTGTCCTGTTCTTGTTCCCTGCGGCTCATGCTCCAGGAGGGCCACAGCGTCGTGAGCGGTGCGCAGCGGGGTGGCCACCGTGTTTCGCAGAGAGCACCATGCTCAAGCGGTGTCGCCGCGGCCATTTCAGACGCCACTTGAATTCTGGCCGTCGTATTCTATCGCTGCTCACGACGGCACAACTCCTCAACGAGTCCGTCCGTGCACGCGCTACTGGTCGGTATGCAAGCTCTCAGCCTCTCAATTGTAACGGCGACGCGCCGAGGCCTCCGATAGAGGAAGAACGGTGAACGCGTGAGGATCTTCATGGTCAGACGAATCGAACCTCGAGACTGTGCACCATGTCTACCACAGCAGCAAATAAGGCAGCAGGGAGCCGTCTAGATCGTGTCTCGACCGAACTATGGCCGCGCGCCATGTCGTCGTATGCCCTGCTTGCATTGCCTGTCCAGCGTCTGGCCCCTTCACCGCCGTAACGCGAGCTAAAAAGCATGGGACGGACAGAGCACGGCGGCGCTCCCGCGAGCGGCGCCATGAGACGGGGGCGGCGGCGTTCGCGACCCCAGAGGTGGACGCTATTCGAAATAACGACCGGGCGGTCGTTATTCAAAATAGCGACCACCCCTGGGTATCCAAGAGCCGTTGGATCGGGGCTGTGCGCCCACGATTTATCCGAAGGGCCTCTTCCTCGTCGGGCCAGCTTTGCTTTGCTGCCTCAGGCGGTGGGGGTTGGCCCGCCGGGACGATGGAAGAGGAGGGCTGTCGCCGGCGAAGATCGACGGCGGCGGAACGACCAAAGGCGAGGTCTCGGAAACGGGCTGCTTCCGTAGTCCCCTCGCCGGCTGGCCCTCCGGTTTCAGTTCTTTTTCTTTTCTTTTCTTCTTTTCAGAAGTTCCAGTTTCAGTCCTTAGTTTCATAATCATATCTAGCAAAATACTTCGACACTCGTCGGGATCTGGGAAAGCTTGGATTAAAGAATCGAGACCGATCTTCAATATGATCCACGAAGGATCGTGTTCCATTGTTGCTAGTTTGTCATTACTTTTGCACATGGTGATCTGGAAAGGAAAACCATCCAAACTCACCGGCTTGGCACTTGTGCCGACTTGCTTGCACAGTTCAACTGGGAACAGAACTTTGAGGACTGGAAGCAAAATAATCTTCGTCCTCCCCTGTTTCTTTCTTGATTTGGGATGCTGCGCTGATCGCTCCCATGGTGGAAGGTGAAGACCCGGGGGCTGCGCCCCGGCGGACGGCAGCACGAATCCGGTGCTGCCAGAGGTGCTGTCCGAGAGGAGCAATCATGCCGCAACCGGACAGCCAGAAACCAAGCAGCATGTGGGTTTGGAAGAGGAGGAACACCGCCAATGGCTGCTGTTACCGCCTTACCGGCAACCAGAACAGTAATTTGTTGAACTGATAGCATTGCACAGAACAGGAGAAATAACCAAGCCCAGCACTATTACTAATGTGGAACAAAACAATGGCATCTTTCCCTGGAATCGTTAATTTACAGACTCTGAACACAAGAAGACTCCAACCGGGATGTTACAAATTTGCCCAGCCTGCTCACACAACAATGAGCTGCTCTGAGGTTCCAACAATACCATAAGCACACCAATATAAATATGTACATTATGAACAATGACCTAACCCACAACACACTCTCCCTCCAAACCCCACCTGCCGTGGTCTATGAAGTGCCATGATGTAAGCATTGTTATGGACAATCACTCACTAGAGAACTTGAAACTAGTGCGCGTTTTCAGAAGAAACACTGATGGGCAGCAGGATCCGAAGCAGAAAGAGCATCACAACTTTACGCATCACACCTTTATCAGCTATTCATCTCTGCCCTAATAGCCATGCTCTGCTGAGAAGTCTGGTTCAGAAGGCTTCCTCAACTTAGGCAGTTCTTTGATGATGTGGGTTCCTCTCCTGATCGCAAGATTCTGTTCTGGGGAAGCACCATCATTGAATGATCGCACGGAGGAGAACGACTCCCTCATGCTCAGGTCATTGGCCATCTTCCTCCTCTTGTAGCGACGCCAGGCATGTTGGATGAAGCGTGTAGCCCAGGTCTTCCAGTGGTGCGAGTGGTAGCGAAATGTGTGCTGCAATTTCCTGCTGTGGAGGCGCCTCCTTACTGTCCGGGTAGAGGATGGCAAATTAACGGTAGGTTTGGGAACGAGGGCCCATTCAAGGAGTTCTTCTCCGCAGAAATCACCAGGTTTCAGGGTGATTGAATTGAAAAAACCTGTCCGGCCACCATCTGTGGTGGAGCTTTCTAGCTTCCCACGAATGATGAAAAGCATCTCAGCCACTGGATCACCTTCACGGACAATATATGTGCCCTCTGTGCACAAAGAAGATACAAGACGCTCGCATATGGCATCCAGAAGTTGATCGTCCATCTGGGAGAAAAACGGCACCTGCAACATTGCAATGTAAGAGATAACAATAGTCAGTCTTCAAGTGATATGCAGTTGCCATGAAATCACAGTAAAATAAAGTGTTACACGTGTAGCATCAATCACCTCACAAGGGATGTGTCAGCTAAGATCATCAACTATGTTACATCCAAAAAAGACAAGAGAAAAGATATATGTGGCATGGTAGTAAGCTAAGTTACCCGACAAACAAGATCCAAACAAAGGTGGCGCTTGATGTCACGGCGAAGATCTGCAGGAAGAGCCTTCAATATAGATTCTTCATCGACACCTCGAGTGGCAAGCCACTTGTAATGAATAAATCTTCTCACTCTTTCCCTTAATTCATGAGGAAGTTGTCGATGCCTCATCCACTCTTCGGTATCTCTCTGCTTCAGTCTCCATTCCTCAACCCTTGCTGTGATTGATTGCAGGTAGGTCTAGCAGATAATATAAATGATTAGCTCAGTTTTCCTTGTAAAAGAACTGCTGGGCATGACAGAATAGCATTGGGCAGCTGGTTGGATAAGGTTAATAACTTGTTAAGGTTTCAACGTATCAATATCAAGAGCCAAAACGTTTGCAAATTCAAAACCACTAAGGCATAATCACAACTTTGTTTCAAATACAGAAAATCTATCTAATTGGGATATGAAGGGGAAGGTATGACCACATCAATAAAACAAAATCAGCTTTCTGTGATTGTTAATCTAAGCAGTGCAGTTATACTGATCATTGTTTAGAAGTACCTGAACTTTTCCAATCAAATGCGCAAACAGTACAAGACCAAGCATCGCCAAGAATATTGCATACAGTGTCTCACCCATATAGGTACTCACACTCAATGTCTGGCCATAGCAACTGTTCATTAAAAAACAGAGAGTGTCACAAAGCATGTTAGAAATGTAATATAATTACCATAAGAATTATGCTGTTCTTGCAGTGTATTCAGTTTTTTCATACATAACTCAAGCTTCTATTGCATATTGACCCTTATCGAACTTTTATCTTTAATAGAGAATAGTAATATAATTGTTGTTGAAGCTCGCAAATAGTTGATTACCATTTTCATTCCATTGGGGCACAATCTTGAAAAAAATCTTGAGACAGTTTCAGCTAAAGTCATACCTTAGATTCTGCAAGCCCCACCAAAGGCAATAGAAGTACTTCTTCAGGAAGCTCTGACTAGGAGTTGTGTTGGATAACAATGGTTTGAACATACCATAATCAAAACTGATACTATCGTTACTAGCATCACAGCTAGTAAACACCGAAGTCTTATTTGCCCAATTTGGATCCGGTTTTGAGACACAATTAAGATACCAGGGTAGGCAACCAGTTTCATTAAATACCAGGGTTGGCAACCAGTTTCATTAGTTTCCTGCCTGCAATATCTTTTCCAACATGAGGCTTGGCGGTCAAAGGATAGCAAGTACCACAGTGCTCCTAAAACCTGCAAGAAGACTTCATTTGAGAAGTTCAACTATACATTGGGAGACATGAAAATTGGTAGCACAACCCAAAAGTAATATGCTGATTTTCAAGATATGGAATAAAGTGAGACAGCAAGTATTACTCAGATAAGTATCATACATGGCTCGCAATCATGTATAACAGCAGATTGTATGCAGCTCCTTGCCAAGCAGTCTTCGCAAAAGTTCCAGTAACTTTGATTATTCTACTATTCAAGGAAAATATGAGGCATAGTCTTAGAACATACTGGAACAGAGAAACCACAACCAACAAATTACTGTCATGCTCAGACGAAGAATATTTGATAGCTGGTACCACAGACCAAAAAATGATCTGCATGTAAGGAAAACAAACATATGTACGATAGTCAGAAACAGCTATGATTCAAAAAATAGACATCAGATAGTATCACAATCTACAAGCTCGCAGCATGTTATCTTCCATATAATATACTCCCTCCATTCTCAAATAATTGACGTCAGGGCACAAATTATAGTTCATTTTTTAAGTACAACGATTGTTCTAAGGACAACAATTTGAGAACGGGGTAATCTTTTAGAGTAAGAGAAACCTTGCCTTCATGTTTGAAGAAAAAAATCATAAGAGAGCAGGTGTGCCATGGCCGACAACAAACTATTGACTAATATCTTAAAAAATAAAATGATTTTTGGTAATTCAAGGTAACCATTGAATGAAATCAACAGATTGCAGGATTCAGTGACAGAAGGAGCCAAATTACCTGTGTTAAAGGCAATGAGGCTACCAGATCAACTGCAAAGTCAGACCTCAAATACTGCTTTGCTATGTCCTTAGAATCTGTAACGAGATCACCTCGACCGAAAACCCCTAATGTCGAGCTAGGATTAATATATGCAGTCCTGAACTTTATCACAATATGCATGGCATAGAAGAGGTCGGCAATTGATCGGAACACAGTAACGATGATAGCCAGGCGTCTATCCTCCCCGACACAAGTTCTTGGGCCGTAGACAATTTTAGGCACGTAGAAATACAGAGGGTCCACGAACAGAGCGATGAAGCATGTTATACGGAAGATATAGGTCCATCTCAAGATGAAATCGCTGGACGGATCAATAATTTTGCTGAACCCCAAATCATGTCCTACAACAAAAAGCTTGTTTTTCCCCGAACTCCCCAAGCCAAGCCTGCTGGCAGCTAGCTCCGCCTGCTTCTGGTGAATTGGAATAGTTGGTTTCACCCTTTCATCATGGAACCTGGGAATGGAAGTAACATTAGAATTGCCCAAGAAGGTAAAAACCCACTATTACATAGTGCACGGTTCAGCAATCAGTGCACCACTCATCAGCACAGCCAGGACTTCATCATTAATCATGAGGGTTGCTAATTCTATATTCTTTATCAATTCTACTCGCAAGGAAGTGAACCCATTATAATCAGCAAAAAAAATGTATAAAAAACAGGGTGACAAAATAGGGAAACATATGACATGAACACTTTGAGAGAACTAATTGTGACAGCTCTCGAGCTGATAATCCAGTACAAGAAACCAAAAGGAGCACTAATCACAAGTTTGGCATGGGACTTGCGAGTTCACGAGCTACAAACATCAACCAGTAAAGTAACAAGCCAGCATACAATCCATCGTAATAGCTCTTCTTTTCCCCTCCCGTCCCAACAAGAAAGTTCTTCGTAAACCTGTCCATATCCCTAACCTTTCGATAACCTCCACGCCACCAACCACCTCCATGTCCCCAACATACATCCAAGCCCATGAGCAACGACACCAAGTAGCAAAGTTCCTGTGCTGCGCTCACCTGACGGTCCTCTGCCTCGTGAGGGCCACCTCGTCCTCCACTCTCCTCCTGGAACCGAACATCATGGGGCCGGCCCGCCCGTCCGCTACTCCGCTACAGCGACCGGCAGCTCGCACAGCAAACCACTAGGGGACGCCGCCCTGCTCGCTCATCCGGCGCCAGCGCAGCCGGATGCAGAGGAGGCGGCGGGAAGGAAGAGCTTGAACCCTGGGCTGGGAATCGCCCGGGAATGGAAGTATGGAACTGCTGGTGGGAGAAGACACAGGAAGACCGTGTCACCCACCGTGCGCTCCGGTGGGACTTGACCGCTTGAACATGCTCTGAAACAGTCAACGGTCCTTGAGGATAATACGGGAATGTAACGCATTGAAATGTTGAGACGATCAAAAAATTGTACACCGACTTCCAAAAAAAACAAGTGTTACCACGTTTTGTGTTTGCTTCTCGCTTTAGACCCCTTTTGAAGCAAAGGAAAAGTGTAAGAATTTATTGTGGAATTTAAATTGTATATGAAGAATTTAAATCGTACACGAAGAAATTCACTTCTGAAACTCTAGAATTCAAACAGCACATCTTGTTCTATATGAAACTTCCTCTATCATAGGATTCAACCTCTTGGAAACATTTCGATGCCTGTGTTCACTTCATTCAAGTGATTATTTCTACAAGTGAGCAAAAATCCATAAACATAGATTCCTTCTTCCACCCAGCTCATGACAAGGGCAGTATCTGACTCGCATATATAGAACCCAACATCTCTCATGAGAGACACCTTCCAGAGACTCTACACTCTACTAGCAGTATTTTCTGAGGGGAGGGTAACTATGTGCATCCGTATCGATTAGGAACAAAAAGTATTCTTCTTCTTTCTGGAAGCTATGGGTGCCTCATAATTTTTAGAAGATATATTCGTAACAAAGATATGCAAAGGTTTCCTCAGGCCAGATGGACATTAGTCCTCGAGTGCCAAGAAAAAAGGAGCTTGACTGCAAAACTTAATTGTTTTATGTAACTTTTATTCATAAAATTTACTGAAATAATCATATATCTATTTGTTTGTTGTATTTTGAGAATCATACATTACACAATTTGATTCGATCATGTCATCACTATTTTCGTTGACGGAATGCTAAGAAAAAAAGTAGTGCTAAATCTTAGAAAATAGTGCACACAAAATCAAATGTTTTAACTGGTCCTCTAAAAGGGGAGCGAGAAACCGTTAACTGACAACTATATACGACACACATCATGAGTGAAAACAATACATTCATGATTGGATC
>LAPY01000339.1:35353-52771 GCA_000970635.1 Eragrostis tef | reverse complement strand
CCCCCCGACGCCCTTCCCCTGCAGCTCACCCGCCGCTTCCGCTCGCTCCGGCTCCTTCGGTCTCGCGACCTCACGGGTGGATTTGGCCGTGAGGCGGCGGCGGCGGGCGGGTTTTGCTGCAGTACCGCGGAGGAGTCGGAGGCAGAGGAGCGGAACCCTGTGCAGGAACGGGATGGCGCGGGCGGGGCGGCGACGGCGACGCGGTGCCGCTGGCGCTGCGCTTCGTTTCGCCATGCCCAATGGGTTTCTTTACCGAACGCTCGGCACGGTAACATCTACGGCGGGAGGAAGGCGATGCATCAAAACTGAATGTGTAAGGTCGGTTTCTTTACCCTTTCAGCAGTTTCCAGTTCAGAGATGAATTCGACAGGTCTTCATTTTTGAATGTTTTTTATAAACACAAATCTCACATTGTTCATACAGAAACAGTTCACAGCATTAAACAAATGGAGCTACAGATCAGTCGGATCAGCTGAGGAAATTCAGTACAACATGAAAACAACACACTTCAAATGTGGTGAAATTTCAGACGTAAAAGTTTCCTCACATAAGTTTGGTACCCGACTGAAGTACTCTAGTCGGTCACCAGTTATGTATGATGCAACAGATTGTTCAGTCGCTGAATGTGTATGATGCGTTGGGTGCAGCTACATCCTCCGCCGGTTCCTTCAAAGATCAGAGGTCAGATGCTGATAGTATCAATCAGATCAAACATGGGGTCTATGTGATTGCAAGGTTCTGCAAAAGACGTGCAGCACGGGTCTTAATTTAGCATGCTGGAAAAGCCGGAGGCTATGATCATGATATAAAATGACGGTCATAAAAACATCAGCGATGCAAGAAACGGGGAGCGTCAACTTACAATGGATGAAGAGGTCAGCTTTTTGCCCCCCCCTTGTTTCCCCCCCCCCCCCCCCCCCAAGAGAACAGAAATGCAATGCCAGGAAAATATGGTCTCCATGGTATGAGCTTCACAAGTACTTCGACAACCAAGGAAGATCCGGGGATTCCTTTAGTGCAAAGGTTACATCGTCACTGGCAACCAAGAAAACTAAGTATTAGATCACGGGAGTTGAAAGGTTCAAACATACAATAATTTTTTATTTTATTTTTTGCTGAATCGAAAGTTCTTGATGCAGTTTGACAAGCAGACCTTGGATAGTTAAGCTGCAGCTTCTGCAACTTGTGCTTACTACCTTCTTCACAGAGGATGATCTTGCTTTCACCAAGCTTGCAGCTGCGATTGAGCACATAAAAGTTTATTACGATTTTCAAGTTAGCAGAATTTAAAAGTGGAGAGAATATCCGTACAAAGTGCTGGAAGCAAAGTGAATTAGTATCTCAAAAAAAAAAGGTGCCAGCGGCCACACAAGAATTCTTAAGAAAAATACAGAATATGCACAAACCATTCTCACTAAAGGCTGGCTGGAGCACCTTCCACCACATGAAAATTAAGTGCATGGATCAAATAAGGCATATAATCTAAAGTACTTGTCAGAAATATATATGATACTCCTAGTGCATGGCTAAATTTTCTTTAGGAATGTCACCTTCAGTGTTATACAAATTCCAAGAAAACTGAAATTTACTTTAGCAGTTCTGTATTTGGAAGTTGGAATAAGATCATGCCATGCAAAGCCAAACTTTCACAAGCCGCAATACACATGAAGGTGTGTGCACATGCACATGGAGTCAACTGTATGTAAAAGCAATTGTAGCTTCATATATGCACAATACAGACATATTTGATTAGCTTACCAGACTTTCAGGAGAGTGTCATATCCAGGCAACAATTCTCTATTGACATGGCACCAAGAGAGAACTGTTGATGCTAACTACAGAATAAGAAAGAAAAAATCCATTAGATTTTAACTCAACAAGTACCCATACTAATTCTATGAGAAATCACTCTAACTTCCATGTGTGAATGACATACACAATGACTCCGCACATACTAATATGTAAACCAATGCTAGCACCGCGCCACATTGAACCCATAAAAACAAGAGAATACTACCTCCATTTCAGAATAAATAGCTTTGGTCAAACTCAAACATCTATGTCATCAACCATCAATTTCTAAAAATTGCATAGCCAATATAATACTTATAGTTTTAGATTCACCATAGAAATACTTTCATGATATATAATCTATATGTTGTTAAACTATATAAATTTTTAAATATCGATGTCAAAAATAGAGTTGCTTGACTTTGACCAAAGCTTAAAACGACATTTATTTTGTGGAGGTAGTACTACTGTTTCCTTTTGAAAGTTTGTGGTACTCTTGCGGTGAATAGATTAGTAGAGTAAACAACCAAGATCATATCGGAATATATCACGACGATATCTGAGTTAATGATAACCATAAGCATGGAGACGCAAATAGAGAATCCTGAACGAACAGTCAGTGGTTAATGATAAACTTACGATCCACAGACTACCACAGGTGTGGGATAGGCTGAGGGAGCACACGGTTCAGTGCCAGACACCAATGACCTGAGGAGTCCATGGGTAAAAACAAGAGACCTCACCACCTAAATATTTGAGCCAAGATCACAGACATCTGGGCATCAAGACCCTAGGCCTAGACCCCTTGTGTCACAAGACGCTCCGATACCCTTCGATACCTAGGCTCTACGACTTTTCATTTATGTCCAATATGTTAAAAACTAACAAAAAACACTGAAATGTGTGCTCACCTTATCAAACATTACTTCACCTAATCCACTTTTGTATAATTCATGAACCATAGCAACCAAAATAACTTTTCCAAACTTCGGACAGTTCTTCATCACCTGTATTGAGACAAAAAAAATTAAAATAACGTCAGTTTGAAGGTCAACTGACTTTAGTAATTGCCCTGGCTAGGTAAGCTAATAAATGGTTAGCCAGACATTGGGTGGGTGGATGGGGGGCTGATGAAAGAGGCCCAATTACTTGAATATGTGGCGCCTGAAAGACCTCCTGAATAGCAGCTTCTATATCACCCATGCAAACAACACCGTCTCCTACAAGTACGGAATTCATGTTAAATGAACTGTATACAGCTTGGAAATGAGTCTAAACAAACAGGGGGGAGTCATAAAACCGTAGTGATAATCGAGTTGAATATAAGCATAAGAATAATCAATAGGAAACCCTTTAAGCAAATTGGATGGTACCTCTATTACCAGATAAGGAAGCCTGTCCAGACTGTTTTGTACGGTAGTCTGCAAACTCTGCTGCCCGCCTACAAATTTCTAAGGCACGCCTAGCATCACCTGACATAGCAGCTACCTGCAGGCAAAAGCAATCTAATCAAGTTAATTGGTGGGGAATGAGATTACAGGCCGTTTTAAAATTTCTTTGTTGCTCCAGACATTAACTTACTTTCTGTCCACTAAAATCATGATCTATTTGACAATACTACTGGACCTGATGCCCAAAACACCTATACTTTAATTTAAACTACCATAACATGAACTTACTTGAAATTTTATCTTTCCTATACTGCTAGCTGACCACTTCTCCCAGCCGGCTTAAAGTGACATGTTAATTTCTCTATACTATAATTGATTTCCTATATCAGCAGAAGCCTATCTGCTAATTAATCACCCTTTTGCCCAAGCCTATTATCGGATGGACTCCCAATTTTGCAAGTTTTCATTGCTCCCCGTTATGAGTCCACAATGGTGAGCATTGGACTCCTCGGTGGCTCGGTGTCCACCAGCATGGGTTCCTGGTCCATCCCTTTGCCGCAGCCACATGTGCTGGCTGTCACACCTGCTATTCAGGCTCTACGCAAACATGGGGGGCTGATGAAAGAGGCCCACTTACTTGAATATGTGGCGCCTGAAAGACCTCCTGAATAGCAGCTTCTATATCACCCATGCAAACAACACCGTCTCCTACAAGTACGGAATTCATGTTAAATGAACTGTATACAGCTTGGAAATGAGTCTAAACAAACAGGGGGGAGTCATAAAACCGTAGTGATAATCGAGTTGAATATAAGCATAAGAATAATCAATAGGAAACCCTTTAAGCAAATTGGATGGTACCTCTATTACCAGATAAGGAAGCCTGTCCAGACTGTTTTGTACGGTAGTCTGCAAACTCTGCTGCCCGCCTACAAATTTCTAAGGCACGCCTAGCATCACCTGACATAGCAGCTACCTGCAGGCAAAAGCAATCTAATCAAGTTAATTGGTGGGGAATGAGATTACAGGCCGTTTTAAAATTTCTTTGTTGCTCCAGACATTAACTTACTTTCTGTCCACTAAAATCATGATCTATTTGACAATACTACTGGACCTGATGCCCAAAACACCTATACTTTAATTTAAACTACCATAACATGAACTTACTTGAAATTTTATCTTTCCTATACTGCTAGCTGACCACTTCTCCCAGCCGGCTTAAAGTGACATGTTAATTTCTCTATACTATAATTGATTTCCTATATCAGCAGAAGCCTATCTGCTAATTAATCACCCTTTTGCCCAAGCCTATTATCGGATGGACTCCCAATTTTGCAAGTTTTCATTGCTCCCCGTTATGAGTCCACAATGGTGAGCATTGGACTCCTCGGTGGCTCGGTGTCCACCAGCATGGGTTCCTGGTCCATCCCTTTGCCGCAGCCACATGTGCTGGCTGTCACACCTGCTATTCAGGCTCTACGCAAACCTCATAGATGGAACAGTGGAGAGAAACAATGGTGGAGAAAAAGGAGTGATAACAAACAAGAGGCAAACCTTCCTAGAAGCAAATTCAATAGCCTGTTCTTCAAAGGCATTGATACCCTTTAGACGGCTGATTATAATTTCCTGCAGTTGTCGAAAGTTGTATGGGCCAAAACACAGTCGTTGGATGCCCATCCGACTTGAAATACGAGGCAATAGTTTTTCTGGAAGATCCATTGTGTTTGCTATGCCTGCATTCAGTAACAAAACAGCAAAAGAGTAACTAAAAGGCAAAGATAAAAACACAGATCAAAACAAAAGAAAGTTACCTATAACAACTAAGTTTGAATTTGGCTTGGTGGGCCAATCAAGAATGTTATACAGCACCTGATATCAAAATTCAAAGTGTCAAATAAACAATCAGAAGGTCAAACAAATATAGAACAGCTATTTCTAATTCAATTCCAGAAAAAAACTGTATAAATATAATAGGTATTGCTTGAAATAATTACCGACTGATTTCTAGTCAAAAGAAGATCAAGCTCATCAATGAGCAAAACAATTGGTTGGTTTGCTTGCTTTCCAATTCGAGTGCCACCTGAGAAGTGCTCGGTCAAATAATGAAGAGCCTTTTTCCACCCAACTCTATGCCCACTCAACTGTTCATATATAACCTGCAAATTTCAAAACATATATCCATTATAATTCTTTTCTGAGGGTTAAAATGCCTGCTAGTTTGCTACAGTTGAGCAGGGTAGATATATTGTTGGTTTATCAAAGTAGAAGTACCTTATAGATATTCTCTGGTGAAGCTAATTTAAGACCATTAATTTCAATAAAACAGTACGGCCTCAGAGTTCCAGAATCAAATTCGGACCTAAGCCTCCTCATAACTGCAAGCACACTCATAGTCTGTAGGTAGACAAAACAGATGAATATTGAGTTCAACTGTTAGCCAGAGCAGATGAAAAGAAACTGTAAAAACAGCCAAGAAAACACGGTCTGCTACCTTGCCAGTGCCAGGTACACCATGGATATAAAGGCAGCGTCCAAGACATTGGTCGTTGCAAATGGCATCTTTCACAAATGTAGATATCTCCTCCATTTCCCTGAGATAAGATGTCAACTGAGTAGTGATTTTAGTGAGAAACGCACAAACATACAGCAACATGGGCAAACATACTTATCCCTGCAAGGCAACGACTTAGGAAGAGTTGCCAGTAACAGGGTTGCTTTCGCCTTCTCCAGCTCAGTCTTTTGATGGCATCGAACATGCTCAGGAATTTTTCGTATTCCAATCTTTTGTAGGCCATATATCCTCCCTTTCCTTGAATTCTATGAACAAAAATATTTTCTTTTAGTTAAAGCAATGCAAAACAATAGATGAAGAGAGAGAAGAAAGATTCATACAGCGGCCAATTCATGTGATTGATTCCTTCTAGCTAAGCTACATGATGTTGGTTCTTCCTCCTCATCATATTCTGAATCTTCATCAGTGTCACTGTTATAATCAGTATTGGCATTGTAAGGCTCGTCACTCGGATCTTCCTTCGTCTACACATTATACGAAGTTATACGAGATTATAATTTCCTGCAGTTGTCGAAAGTTGTATGGGCCAAAACACAGTCGTTGGATGCCCATCCGACTTGAAATACGAGGCAATAGTTTTTCTGGAAGATCCATTGTGTTTGCTATGCCTGCATTCAGCAACAAAACAGCAAAAGAGTAACTAAAAGGCAAAGATAAAAACACAGATCAAAACAAAAGAAAGTTACCTATAACAACTAAGTTTGAATTTGGCTTGGTGGGCCAATCAAGAATGTTATACAGCACCTGATATCAAAATTCAAAGTGTCAAATAAACAATCAGAAGGTCAAACAAATATAGAACAGCTATTTCTAATTCAATTCCAGAAAAAAACTGTATAAATATAATAGGTATTGCTTGAAATAATTACCGACTGATTTCTAGTCAAAAGAAGATCAAGCTCATCAATGAGCAAAACAATTGGTTGGTTTGCTTGCTTTCCAATTCGAGTGCCACCTGAAAAGTGCTCGGTCAAATAATGAAGAGCCTTTTTCCACCCAACTCTATGCCCACTCAACTGTTCATATATAACCTGCAAATTTCAAAACATATATCCATTATAATTCTTTTCTGAGGGTTAAAATGCCTGCTAGTTTGCTACAGTTGAGCAGGGTAGATATATTGTTGGTTTATCAAAGTAGAAGTACCTTATAGATATTCTCTGGTGAAGCTAATTTAAGACCATTAATTTCAATAAAACAGTACGGCCTCAGAGTTCCAGAATCAAATTCGGACCTAAGCCTCCTCATAACTGCAAGTACACTCATAGTCTGTAGGTAGACAAAACAGACGAAGAATATTTGGTTCAACTATTAGCCAGAGCAGATGAAAAGAAACTGTAAAAACAGCCAAGAAAACACGGTCTGCTACCTTGCCAGTGCCAGGTACACCATGGATATAAAGGCAGCGTCCAAGACATTGGTCGTTGCAAATGGCATCTTTCACAAATGTAGATATCTCCTCCATTTCCCTGAGATAAGATGTCGATTGAGTAGTGATTTTTGTGAGAAACATACGAACATACAGCAACATGGACAAACATACTTATCCCTGCAAGGCAACGACTTAGGAAGAGTTGCCAGTAACAGGGTTGCTTTCGCCTTCTCCAGCTCAGTCTTTTGATGGCATCGAACATGCTCAGGAATTTTTCGTATTCCAATCTTTTGTAGGCCATATATCCTCCCTTTCCTTGAATTCTATGAACAAAAATATTTTCTTTTAGTTAAAGCAATGCAAAACAATAGATGAAGAGAGAGAAGAAAGATTCATACAGCGGCCAATTCATGTGATTGATTCCTTCTAGCTAAGCTGCAAGATGTTGCTTCTTCCTCCTCATCATATTCTGAATCTTCATCAGTGTCACTGATATAATGAGTATTGGCATTGTAAGGTTCGTCACTCGGATCTTCCTTCGTCTACACGAAAAAGATCAGAAGAAGCTCATTCACTGCCTGTAACATAAAGGTGGTTGTAGCTTCTATGAACAGAGTTTGGCATCTTAAAAGTTATGTAAATCTACCTCAGGTTCATCATCAATATCTGCCAAACGCTTAAAATTATGCCAATGTATATCATACTCATATTCACAGTAGAATACATCGTCTCCTGCATCATTGGCATCCTTGAATTCTTTGGGGTTCATTACGAAACAATGTCTAAGGATTGTTTCCATCTGCAGAAGATATAAGCACACAGATCAGTAAACAAACAAAAAATGGACAAATAAACAAAAAATCGTAACTGAGCAAATGCTACACATGGAAGACAGTACATCACCTCAATGTCTCCAAGATCATTGGTACGATACAGTTCTCTCCGCAAATTATGCGGCTGCCTACCCGCTGCAGTCTCTTCAGGGATAATGTACCACCTTACCTTTGCCCAGAAGGTGCCATCTGGCTCTCTCCATAAACTGTTGAAGCCAATAGACTTGTTAAAGAAAGTAGTAAGCTCATAGACACCTCTGAAACAATTAACATCAGACTATAGCAGAGAACAACTAGTATCATTGCAACAAGCAGCATATTAATACGCTCATACACTTCTGCTGACCGAACCACTATCACAACCATTCTCATTTGGGAAAAAAAGGGAGGAAACACATGGCAGGATAACCATTTGTGCCTAATCATGAAAAAGACAAACAGTTACACAGCTTGTTCTACCAAAACACGTCAGTAACAAGTCATTTTCCTTAGAGCTACCGCATCAGAAAGTAAGTGACCCACCCTGCATCTGAGACAGTGTAAACAATAATCCAATTAAAACGATTCAAAACAAATTCTACTAAGCCAAATTAATAATTTGCAGAAAATGGGTTCACTATATGAACTTTGTAAGCCGCTCCACCGCCCGACCATTACTGACCTCTCGATGCGTGCAGCCCACAAATCGCTAGATAGTAGTTTCTCCTTGGCAGTTCTCGCAATGCGCTTTCCTTCAGGCGGCTTCGGCCGCTCCACTGCCTTCCCAGAACGCTCGGCCTCGCAGTACTGGCACGACCAGTCCCCCTCCGGCACCCGCCGAAGGGGCGGCCGCACACACCTCAAGTGGAACCCGCCGAGACACATGTCGCACTCCACCATCACTCCGCCGCCAGAGCGGAAGCACACACGACACTCCTCTGCCTCGGGATCCTCCGCATCCGACTCCGCGTCCTCCCGCCGCTTCACATACACGTCGTCCCCAACCTCAAACTCTGCCGCCTCTGCCTTTTCGGTTCCCGCTGGGCAGGGGTTTTGGGCGACGGCGCGGCCCGTTTGCCCTTGGTGGTGGGGGTCGGCGTAGCCTTCACTGGCGCCTCCGGGGTTGCTTTGGTGGGGGTATCGAGGAGGAGGCGGGAGCGGCGCACGGTGGAGGGCGTCGCTGGAGTCATCGGCGGCGGCGAGGTCACTGATTTGGACTTCCGCTTGGGCGTGGCCTTGGACGGGGTGCAGAGGTCCATCTGGGCCTCGGCGGACGCGGCGACAGGCTTTGCCGGCGAGGATTTTGGCTTGGATTTGGATCTGGACGGGGTGGCGGAGAGATCCATTCTGGGTCTCTCGCCGGCGACGGGGAGGAAGGCGGAGGAAGGGGGAAATGTTGATTTGAAATGGACGGTGACTGATGGGAGTGACGGCGTTAGGGTTCGGGCGGTTTGGCGCCCATTCGCACTGCAGTTTTGGTACTTTTGCATTTTGATCCTTTTGTTTTTGTGAATTTGACCGTCCTATCCAGGAAGGACCGGCCGGCTACAAAAGTACAATTAAAAAAATAAATTATTTTACATGTTGAATCAAATAATATCAACCTTTTTTCGATTGTGGTATCCCTAGCTCATTGCTTTAATATTAATTTGACGAGCAAACCATGCAAAAAATCGAAAGCTCTATTTCTTTAATGCTAGAGAACATGATAATGTATATCTGAATCAAGTTTCAAGTCCTAAATATTTTAGTTATTGAGATAAAAAATATAAAATTAATTGTTAAATGGTCAAAGTGTACTATAGACAATTGTCAGAGATTTGTAATGTGTTTTGAACGAAATCAACTTTAAAAGTGTGTCGTGAGTAATTCTAGACTTTCTCAATATGCTTTAAATAATTGTTTTGTCATTGAAATAGAATTGATTGTTGCACAAATCATCAGCCATATGTTTGAAGAAATATTCCATTTTCAAAAAGTACAATCTACTAAACTACAAATTGTGCTCGTCATCTCACATCATCAATACATTAGAATCACTTACGGATATAGGGCCGGCAATTTCTCCTCACGCTGCATTAATGATTAGGAATTACTCGGGCACTAGTTAAGGCACACATACCGGAAGCATGTCAAAGAAATGCAACTAGTAGAATGTGCATAAAGCGAGCTGGGTTTAAATAATAATAATAATAATAATAAGGAGAAATATCAGGTGCAAAAGAGGTATTTGGAGCATATGTGCACAAATTTATTGAGAGCCATGGATTGCATCTACACGTCTAAAATCATGGGTTGGAATTTTCTTTGATGAAGCAAATATTTTTGGAAACACAATTTTTATATATGGTTGCTAAAATTATGGCCAGGACTTTTCAAACTTCGAACATTTTAGGAACATGTCCTCTAATAATAAAGCCTGAACGCGAAGGATATTTGAAGCATATGTTGGTCATGACCATCTTGGAATCTCCTCAGCTAGTGATAAGCAGTTGCCATTTTGATTATTGAATGTTTCGGACCAACTTTTTTTTTCGATTACACAGTACAACTCAGACACTCACAATGCACACATGCTCATCTCTATAAACACATGCACGCAAACCCTACCCTTATGAGTATCTTCGAAGACTGAGCCGGCAAATCTTTCAAATTGACGAAGTCACCACTGGCGCCTCGCTGTCGACGGCCACGTTGCCTACCGCTGAAAGCACAAATGCCGTTAAATCCTAGAAAATTCGCTCCTACCGGGAGTCAAAACCAGGACCTCAATGTGCTACTCGGGTGTCTTAATCCTAGAAAGGTTTCGGAGCAACCTTGATCTGCATGGACAACACATCTTCGCGTCGCTGCTTTGCAGTAGTTGTTTTGCAACAACTACAGTGTTCGCGGTTATTTTTTCAGCAGTCACTACAGTATTCGCAGTTATTTCTTCTGCAACAGCTACAATAAAACGGCTGCTTCGCAGCGAAGCGAACAGGCTGCTTATCTCAGGAGAGAAAAAAAAGTATAAAACGTCGCATACCTCGTGATTCGATGATAAATATAAGAGCCTCTTGATATATATTAACACATAGCGTAGCTTCAACTTATCGGTTTTTGGATGACTTTGCTTGTTTTGAGTTGCTCAAGCGTGTGTGTGGGTGTGTGTTTGAGGGAATGTCATATGGCACACTTTATTGATTCGAAAGAATAGTTAATTTGCTCAGGAGTGTTACTTAAGTTGTGTTTTAACTTTTGAAGTAACTGATGTGATTACTTTGATCTGTTGACCGCGCTTTGAGCTATCCCACTGTCATGGATGATATGACTGTACCCTGTCATTTTTTTACTCCATGTACATCTACGCGTGCCTTTATCCTTTCCCTCACGTCCCTACCATTAAATTAGAGAGGTCTAAACAAATTTTTTTTTGTCTTAAACAAAATTTAATTACAAAACTAACTGCAGAACTCCCGGTCTAAATCGCGAGACTAATTTAATAAGGATAGTTAAGCCATAATTAGAACGATGGTTACTGTAACATTACTGTAGTATCAATGTAGCAAAACATAGCTTAATTAGGCTCATTAGTTTCTTCTCGTAAAGATGTACCCATCTGTAAAAAGGTTTTGTCAATAGTATTTATTTAGTACTAGATTTTCTTTGTTTAGAGCCTCTAAAATTTAGAGGCACTAAATACGCCGAACGCGCCCTTACTGTCACTGTCGAGTGGGCCTGACAAGATAACAATCCTGTCAATGACGCGGGCTAGCTGCCTAGGATGTGATGGTCTATTACTCTATCTTATCGAACCAATTAGCTTAAGCGCAGGGATCCTCTGCCGACGGTAGCCTGCAGTGAATATCGCTGAGAGTGGCCCCGTGCTCCATCCTGGCCCGCACGTCAGTGACTGTACTGCACGAGCAGTACGGCAGAGGAACGGTATCCTTAACTTAACCCGTCCTCAAATACCACCTTCAGGGCACGCAGTACTACACAGCTGCACAAGCCAGCCCACAAGGTGGGCCCGTTTAAATGGCCCCGCATGACAGCGACTTTTGTTTCAGAGGTGCTTGTTAGTGAGCAAACAAAAAAAAATTGAAGGCAAAAAAGGTCAAACGGCTAACCTCTCTCGTCCTCCCTAAACGAATCTCCATATTTTTTAGGACTTTGATCTCCTGCCCTCCCTCTCTTTTTTTTAATTCTCACGCTGTTCTTGTTTATTGGCCACTTGTATCTGATGTCTATAGATTACCTCCATTCATATCTAGATGTCGAGCGGTGTTTTTGGAAGCAATTGGGCGCTGCTGGCTGCAGAATTCTCTTTGCCATTTATTGTGCATTTTTTGCCAAAATATTTTTGCGCTTCAATGCTACCGATAGGTTCAAGCAAGCCTTTGATTTGAGTCTGTTGCTAATAGCCTGACACTTTCTTGGTTTTTTTAAGACTTTGATTGATACATAGCACCTACATCTCCCAGCTCCGATCTTGTTGCTTTCTGCAGCGCGTAGGCTTCAAGAAACCCAGATATGTTCTCAGACCATCCATTCCCCACATTCAGCATGGAAAAATTCAGCGAAGCCCAGTGAAAATTCAAGTCTCTAGTGGGCAATCTCCAAGCGGCCATTGGAGATCTCGCGCAGGAGCACCAGCGGCCAAGAAAATGTCGCCGCAGCAACCCCCCGGCCTTGCAGAGGACAAGGAGAGGGAGACCAATGTCCTCATCGAGGCGGCCCCGGGGTCGCCGGCGAAGGCGGTCGAGGACGCCCCCCGCGGCCAGCTTTCGCCGGCGGCGTGGTTCCGGATGCTGGCCAAGGAGCTTCACTGGAGCTTCGTGTTCGGCGTGGTGGCGACGTACGGCATCAGCCAGGGGCTCGGCGGCGGCATCAACCGCGTCGCGTCCGACTACTACTGGAAGGATGTGCAGCGGGTGCAGCCGTCGGTGGCACAGGTGCTGTCGAGTGGGCCTGACAAGATAACAATCCTGTCAATGACGCGGGCTAGCTGCCTAGGATGTGATGGTCTATTACTCTATCTTATCGAACCAATTAGCTTAAGCGCAGGGATCCTCTGCCGACGGTAGCCTGCAGTGAATATCGCTGAGAGTGGCCCCGTGCTCCATCCTGGCCCGCACGTCAGTGACTGTACTGCACGAGCAGTACGGCAGAGGAACGGTATCCTTAACTTAACCCGTCCTCAAATACCACCTTCAGGGCACGCAGTACTACACAGCTGCACAAGCCAGCCCACAAGGTGGGCCCGTTTAAATGGCCCCGCATGACAGCGACTTTTGTTTCAGAGGTGCTTGTTAGTGAGCAAACAAAAAAAAATTGAAGGCAAAAAAGGTCAAACGGCTAACCTCTCTCGTCCTCCCTAAACGAATCTCCATATTTTTTAGGACTTTGATCTCCTGCCCTCCCTCTCTTTTTTTTAATTCTCACGCTGTTCTTGTTTATTGGCCACTTGTATCTGATGTCTATAGATTACCTCCATTCATATCTAGATGTCGAGCGGTGTTTTTGGAAGCAATTGGGCGCTGCTGGCTGCAGAATTCTCTTTGCCATTTATTGTGCATTTTTTGCCAAAATATTTTTGCGCTTCAATGCTACCGATAGGTTCAAGCAAGCCTTTGATTTGAGTCTGTTGCTAATAGCCTGACACTTTCTTGGTTTTTTTAAGACTTTGATTGATACATAGCACCTACATCTCCCAGCTCCGATCTTGTTGCTTTCTGCAGCGCGTAGGCTTCAAGAAACCCAGATATGTTCTCAGACCATCCATTCCCCACATTCAGCATGGAAAAATTCAGCGAAGCCCAGTGAAAATTCAAGTCTCTAGTGGGCAATCTCCAAGCGGCCATTGGAGATCTCGCGCAGGAGCACCAGCGGCCAAGAAAATGTCGCCGCAGCAACCCCCCGGCCTTGCAGAGGACAAGGAGAGGGAGACCAATGTCCTCATCGAGGCGGCCCCGGGGTCGCCGGCGAAGGCGGTCGAGGACGCCCCCCGCGGCCAGCTTTCGCCGGCGGCGTGGTTCCGGATGCTGGCCAAGGAGCTTCACTGGAGCTTCGTGTTCGGCGTGGTGGCGACGTACGGCATCAGCCAGGGGCTCGGCGGCGGCATCAACCGCGTCGCGTCCGACTACTACTGGAAGGATGTGCAGCGGGTGCAGCCGTCGGTGGCACAGGTGTACCAGGGCATCACGTCCATCCCCTGGATGATCAAGCCGATATGGGGCCTGCTCACCGACGTGCTCCCCATCGCCGGCTACCGGCGCCGGCCGTACTTTATTCTCGCAGGTGAGGGCATTAGTTCTGATCTTCATTGGTTTCCGTTATAGTCGTGCCTGATTTCCGGAACAGAGTTAATGCTCGTCTTTAGTTAGGACATGCAAAGCTGGAAAACACGTATATTTGGTTAGAGGAGAGCAGTAAAGATTGGGGACTTCGATGCTGAAAAGGTGTCAACATGTGGATCTAATTCGTTGTGTCTAGTTACTAGCTGAATGCACATTTTAGTAGGCAATCGAAGCTATAACATGAAACGTAGTTATTTGCCATTGAATTCACCCTACTGTAATTCATTCAATAAACTGCATAATTTTGAGTGCTGCTTCTGACAATTAGCTATAGTAGATTAGTAGGAAGGAATCACAAGCTTATGTAGCTTCAGCTATTTTAATGAGTTCTGCAGGATAAGCAAAGCACATTGCTTATTCTTGTAACAGTGGAATCTTTACAACCACTCAATTCGACTGCTTTGAGTTATTCTGTTACTTAGTAAGAGCATAAAACATGAAATAAGAATTATGTTTATTTTCTGAGATGCAGGCTTCATTGGAGTGATTGCAATGCTTATAATCTCTCTCCACGGCAAGCTTCATCCATTGTTCGCGCTGTTGGCACTGATGACAGGAAGTGCTAGTGTGGCAATTGCTGATGTTACTATAGATGCTTGTGTGGCTGAAAATAGCATAATCTACCCAAATCTTGCTGCTGACATGATGAGCTTAACTGGGTTCTGTGCTTCTGTTGGAGGCCTTATTGGATTCTCAATAAGTGGGTTTCTTGTTCATGCAATAGGATCTAAAGTGAGTATCACCGGTTCGCCTTTTTCTTTTGGGCGCTTTATACTTTTCATAGATTTCCATTGATCACTGCAATGAACAGAATATTGAAAACCAATGTATTTATTAACAATCAAGTTTGACTTGTGCTGATTCTTCTCCTGTTAGATCGAAATTACTCTAACCTGTTTGTTAGTTTGGAATTTGCATTGTGCTGGTATCTGATAAGGATATTTCCTTTCTTTCTCAAGGGTGCCCTTGGCTTGTTAACCATACCCCCTGCCCTGGTAATTTTAGCGGGACTGCTGCTAAATGAGGTCCAGATCCCCAACTTTCCATATGAGCAGGTTAGAATAATAATTCTTTCTTTGCCTCTCTTGGCACCACGTTTAAGTACTCTGCTCTCTGCACTACTTAATTTTCTAATATTACAAAATTAGGCCCATAAGAAGTTTGCAGAGGCAAGTGGGAAAATGTTAACGACATTAAAATGTCCTGAAGTATGGCGGCCATGTGTTTACATGTACATGTCACTTGCTTTGAGTGTGGACATTCAAGAAGGAATGTTCTACTGGTATACAGACCCAGGTGCAGGGCCATCATTTTCCGAGGTTAGTGTAGAATTCTATTGGATATGATGCATGCTTGACAGCTTATCATTGATTTGTAGCTTCCATTTTTGTGTGCAAGTACATTCTTATGCTGTTCAAATTCGTCTGGTTGACTTGTTACAAGTGGCACACCTCTTGCAAATATAGCATGGCTTATGAAAACTGTTCTATATTGCTTAACCAAAATAACTATTTTTTTCTTTACCAGGGATTTATTGGCTTTATGTTCGCAGTTGGGTCAGTTGGTTCTCTTGTAGGAGTCATACTTTATCAGAATATTCTCAAGGACCATCCATTTCGCAACGTTCTCTTTTCGAGTCAATTGTTGCTAAGCTTGTCGGGAATGCTTGATCTGATCTTGGTTCTTCGTCTAAATCTGAAAATGGGGATACCTGACTACTACTTCGCAGTGATCGATGAGGGGGTGTCCAAAATGATCAACCGTATCAAATGGATGCCTCTTTTGGTGCTCAGCTCGAAGCTGTGTCCCACTGGCATCGAGGGCACATTTTTTGCGTTGCTTATGTCCATTGACAACATTGGTTCGTTAACTGGATCATGGGCTGGTGGATTGCTACTTCATTTGTTGAACATCACCAGAACAGAATTCAAGAACCTGTGGGCTGCGATCATAATTCGAAATGCGATGAGGCTACTGCCACTGGCACTGTTGTTTTTGGTGCCTAGAAGTGATCAGAATTCCACTCTTCTACCATCTGATTTGCTGATTGATGATGACGACGACGGGGAAGCTCAACAAACTGAGGATGTCGAATTAACCTCTGTTGCTGTGGACAGGAGCTCTTGCTTTGATAAATCTCTAAAAGAATGCAAGGGCCAGGGGGAGCATGGCACAGAACAAGATGATGACGAAGCTTCATTGCTCGCCAATAGGGGTTGATACTTAACATACGAAGATTATTCTTTTGAACACGAGCAAATAGTTACAAATTAGAAAAATCTTGACATCACTACAAAGATATCTGTTAAAATGTTCATGCAGGATTCCATGATTTACAGTAGGGTGGCAAATTGTCGACAGACATATATGCATGGACATTTTGAAGTTCATTCTTGATTTTTTATGTACTCTCAAAAGTGAAGTTTTACAAGTGTAATTTCTGTCTTCCTTTAGCTCGGCGTCATTGACATGGCCAATTGTGTATCAAAAATACTGTTCAGAATTCATTAACAAGTCTGTGATAATTTTTCAACTGACAATCTTTTCTCTTTAAGAAAATTGAAAGACAAGTTTAGAGATCGACATAATCTAAACTACTACAAATATCTCCTTGAGTTGTTGACCGATGATCAGTTCCTCCAACTGGCTAAAAAGAAAATCTGGACAACGCCGCGAAACATTGTAGACTTGAAGTGTTTGACTTTTCAGTGCTAGCCGTCCGTGAGTGAAGCCCGAAGCATTTCCCACGTGAAGATGAAGGCGGCAAAACGAGTCATGCGGCGCGCGCGTGTGATGTGTGAGAAGGCAGCCAAACCATCGCCCAACCGAGCATCACGCGCGGTCCCCACATGTCATCCCCCCGACATCCGCGATCCAGGCACCCAACACAGAACCCACTTTATCCACACCGGGGCACCATTATCTGTCGCCGACATGTGGGACCAGACTTTCGGTCCCACTAGTCATTCACCTGCGCCGTCTCTCTCGTGCCCGACTATTTCTGGACCCTTCTCTGCCCCGAAAGGCCAAGCAGCTCCCCTCACCTCCCCCTTTCGCCTTCGCGCTCCCTTCCTCCTCGAATCATTCGATTCGCCCCGCCTCTCCTCCCGACCCCCGCCTCCGTTTCGATTCGTCCACCGCG
>LAPY01000339.1:14358-25553 GCA_000970635.1 Eragrostis tef | reverse complement strand
AACGAGTGTCAAGCCCCCGAATACAAATTTACTTGTCGGCCGGTTTCACAACACCGACAAAACCATTAGATTGCATTTAAACAACTAAAAGAATTTCCATTTATAAACATATAATTTTGAAAACATACCCAAGAACCATGGTGGATAAATTATGGGTGGAAATTTTTAAATTTCCTATATTTCAGTCCATCAAGATTAAATTTGGCGGTGCACAAAATTTGTGCACATGTGCATGAAATACTTCTTGTACATATGATATTTTCTCTGATTGATTTTTACTAGCCGTAAGTTATTAACTTAACTGTGATATAAGATTTTACCAGCCGTGAAATGTTAACTAAACTGTGATATAATAACATCTATTACTAGCCGTAAGTTATTAACTTAACTGTGATATAAGATTTTACCAGCCATGAAATGTTAACTAAACTGTGATATAAGAACATCTATCCTGACCGGTTAAAATTATTATTTTTTTCTTGTTGCTCCTGCAGTTTTCGTTAAACTGAAGTGCTTGATCACTCCGATCCCCTGCTTTCCTTTCGCCTGTTCATCTTCAATCGGACGGCTCGCATTCATTTCGTCGAACCACACGACCCGCTACGGCCGTCCCCCCCCCCCCGCCCGACGCTGCCGGCGCCCTTCGCCGCTCGTATCTCCGTCTCATCGCGCTCTCCTCCACTCTTCGGCACCTTGACCAGCTCCTTGCCGTCACCCTTGCCTCCGGCCACTACGCGCTCGACCCGGCCCCGGCCACCGCGCTTCTCCTCCGCTACGCCTCGCTCCGCGCCCCTCCCGCCCACCTGCTCCGCCTCTTCGGCGCCTTCCCCCGCCCCGACCGCTTCCTTCGCAACGCGCTGCTCCGCTCCCTCCCGTCCCTCCGCCCGCACCTCCTCTTCCCCTCCCCGGACTCGTTCTCCTTCGCCTTCGCCGCCACCGCGCTCTCCTCTTCCTGCTCCCGCGGAGACGCCGCGCTTTCTTCCGCCTCCACCGCCCGCGCACTGCACGCACTCGCCGTGGCCGCGGGGTACGCGGCGGACACGTTCGTGGCGTCAGCTTTGGCCAAGCTTTATTTCAAGCTGTCGAGGGTTGACGACGCGCGCAAGGTGTTCGACGCGGTGCCGTCGCCGGACACTGTCCTGTGGAACACGCTGCTTGCTGGACTGTCCGGTTCGGATGCAGTGGAGGCGTTCGTGCAGATGGTGCAGGCAGGAACGGTGCGTCCTGACTCAACCACCCTTGCGTCTGTCCTACCAGCGGCAGTGGAGGTGGCAGATATAGCGACTGGAAGGTGTATTCATAGTTTCGGGGTTAAGTGTGGACTAGCAGACCATGAACATGTTGTGACCGGGTTGATTTCTCTCTATGCCAAGTACGGGGAAATGGAGAGTGCACGCCGTCTCTTTGACAGAATGGGCGAGCCAGATTTGGTTGCCTACAATGCGTTGATCTCAGGTTACTCGATGAATGGCATGGTTGAGTCATCTGTAGAGCTGTTCAAAGAGTTGTCAGCCTCGGGCTGGAGGCCAACTTCTAGCACCTTGGTGGCAGCGATTCCAGTGTACAGTCCATTCGGGCATGAGATGCTTGCTCGGTGCTTACACGCACTTGTTGTCAAGTACAGGTTTGATGCAGATGCTCTGGTATCGACAGCACTTACCACTTTGTACTGTAGGTTAAATGACATGGAAGCTGCAAGGAGCATATTTGATGCAATGCCAGAGAAGACCATGGAATCATGGAATGCAATGATATCTGGGTATGCACAGAATGGCTTGACGGAGATGGCAGTTGCGCTCTTCCAGCAAATGCAGGAGCTCAATGTGCAGCCAAACCCAATCACCATTTCGAGTACTCTCTCGGCCTGTGCACAACTTGGAGCTTTGTCCCTAGGAAAGTGGGTTCACAAGATCATCTCCAAGGAGAACCTTGAGCTCAATGTATATGTCATGACAGCGCTCATTGATATGTATGCCAAGTGTGGAAGCATTGCTGAAGCCCGAAGCATCTTCGATAGAATGGATAACAAGAACGTAGTCTCCTGGAATGCGATGATATCTGGATATGGCCTCCATGGCCAAGGTGCTGAAGCTTTGAAACTTTACAAGGACATGCTGGATGCACACATTCTTCCAACAAGTTCTACCTTCCTTTCAGTCCTCTATGCATGCAGCCATGGGGGTTTGGTTGAGGAAGGTCGGACAGCCTTCCGTGTAATGACTAATGAGTACAGGATCAGTCCAGGTATTGAGCATTGCACATGTATGGTGGACCTCCTTGGCCGGGCTGGCAAGCTGCGGGAAGCATTTGATCTTATTTCTGAATTCCCCAAGAGCGCCGTTGGGCCTGGTGTGTGGGGCGCGCTACTTGGTGCTTGCATGGTTCATAAAGATAGTGACCTTGCAAAGCTGGCATCCCAGAAATTGTTTGAACTTGACCCTGCAAACACAGGCTACTATGTGCTCCTTTCTAATCTGTACACATCGAAGAAACATTACTCTGAAGCCGCTCTGGTGAGGCAGGAGGCTAAGAGCAGGAACCTGGTGAAGACACCAGGTTGTACTCTCATCGAGATAGGCAACAAACCACACGTTTTCATGGCTGGTGACCGTTGCCACCCACAGTCAGAGGCCATTTTCTCGTACTTAGAGAAGCTAACTGCAAAGATGGTTGAAGCTGGGTATCGGCCCGTGACGGAGGTTGCGTTGTACGATGTTGAGGAGGAAGAGAAGGAGCATATGGTGAAGGTACATAGCGAGAAGTTGGCCATCGCCTTTGGGTTGCTCAGTACAGAGCCAGGGACAGAGATCAGGATCATCAAGAACCTTAGGGTCTGCCTGGACTGCCACGATGCCACCAAGTATATATCTAAGGTGACACAGAGATTGATTGTGGTTAGGGATGCGTCCAGATTTCACCATTTCAGAGACGGGGTTTGCTCCTGTGGTGATTACTGGTGATAACTTGATATCGCATTGGGTCTATCAGACAGTTGATATTTTGTCAAAACAATTCTTTTTCCCTTACTCGTCAGCTACTCAACTCCATTTTGACTGGGTTTGCTGGCAGAGCTGACCACTTCCTGGCATGGTCGCAAAGATTTGGTCGACCCAATCTGTAGGCATAAGTTTTACGACTTGGTCACTGAAGCATCAGCCAGCTTCAGTGTTATCACTTAAACATATTCTCTGTAACAAGAACCCCTGTATGATATCATGAATTGAATATAACTGCCAGTTGTTACGACATGTAAGCTACAGAACAACACGTATCCTTTGCTCTGCAAGGACAGGGTTAGCAGAAGGTCAACACAAACTGTCACTTGCTTTCTGATGCCATGCCAGAGAGTACTGGTTGTAGAACTAGTAATTGCACGGCCAGTTTGCACGTCAGCTACTCATCGTAGCTTGAACTAGTAATTTCCTGTTGTAGAAACTTGTGTGATACCCAAATGATCTGCTTTCTGTACCACATATAAGAAAGCTATTGCTTCTGCAACATGTGGAATACTACCTGCAGCAGACACAATTATATGTTCACTGTTGTCTCGTGCAACAAAGCCTCGTCCTCCTGGACAAGATTGCTAAACAACACACCATCAGAAAAAAAAACCTTTTTTTTGTGATTTAAAAAAAAAACTCGAGAGTACTGGTTACCTAACGTGATGTATGAGCCTCGTCTTTTCATTAAAATGATTGCAGTTGCAGGACTACAGTATTTGAGAAATCCTTGTACACAGGTGGGGTTCCATATCATCATTGGAAAAAACTTGTCCAACGGTGGGTGCCATCTTCCAGCCTACATTACGCATAATTATGGGGTTTCCATATCTTAAAGAAAAAACCAGCTGCAGCAGTTAGCTTGAGAATTAGATGAACATATCATAAGTAATATTCCATCCGATCAGATGAGGTTGACTACTAATCAGTTCATTGTTAAGAGGCGCTCATATAACTACGCGTCACCAGGTCACATAAGCAATTAATGACCCAGTGACCAATGATTCAGTGTCAAGAGTACTGGTCAAATAAATCAGTAAGCAATGTGTCACCAAATTAAAATAATCACACAAGTTTCCAACAATTTGCTCATACCAAACTATTGTTTTTCTATTTGGCAATCTGCTGTACTGCTTACACTGAAGCAATCAAACAAAAAAGGGCTTCGTGATGTTGAAGATATTTTACAACATACATAACAATATACATGTCACAACACCTTTCCTCGGCGGGGTAAGGACCTAGAACCTACATATCAGAACTGCCTGATGGTTTATAATGTTCCATACTAGTTCTACAGACCCACCAACTTTGTGTTGGACCAAGCAAGCTTTAGATTAAAAATTTTCACCACATGCAGGAACCATGAACTCGCATTTCTTTACATCAAGTGAAATCTGGCACACGAAAGGCCTTTGTCAAAGACAAAAAAACAAAGGTATAAAAAAATGAAATGTAACAAGAAAATACATAAGAGGAGAAAGGAATCATATTAACATGTCCTTACCAGCCTACACAAAGGAATCTACTCCTGGAGAGCTTTCACACGAGAGGTCAGCTCTCTGACTTGGTTCTTGAGACGCTCGGGGTTGCAGAAGAAATCAACGAATATTTGCCTCTCCCTACCCACCTCATGGGCACGATTTTCGAAGATCTGGAAAAGTGCAGTTAAGAATGCATTAAAGAGCATGGAAACCTTGCCTAGTGATGACAGATTACCGGGTCAAAAAACTAATTTGCCATTGTTATATAGCTTGCAGAATTTCAGATAAATGCAAAGATAATATTCCCTCCGTAGTTCTTTTATTGACATCCGGACAGAAAAAATCGTGTAAAGTTAGTTCAAGGCAGCTGTTTGGACGTCAACATTTTCAGTCCGGAGGTAGGAGAACACACGTTCATTCCGATATTCCATAAGGTAACAACCTAAAAGATGATAGCATATCAACAAGTACCTTTATCTTTTGAGTGCGAGCTTTGGTTACTTCTTCCACAGAAACTTCAACTTGAGCATTGGCATTTTCCATATCATCAAGAGCCCGCATCAGTGGCTATACACAGAATAAGGAATTAGTTTAAGGTTCATGGGTGTATTAAAATAAAGGAGATCCAAGGAACGTCGTAATTGAGGGCTCAAGGAACATACCCAAGGTGTTAAGATCGGTTCTGCAGTTGTTGATGACGCAAATAGTAGCTGTTCCACTGTTTGAATAAGAGTGCATCTGCAGGACAAAAGGAATGGAAGAGAGTGAAACGATGAGACAAGATACATATTGACTACATATTGGCAGGCTATAGAGTAAATCTGCAAGTTACAACAGGATATTGAATAACATGGTCAACAAGGTTCCATAAAAGGATTATGGAAAAGATCAGAAATACAGAATGCTCAGTTGCATCGATATTAATGTGATGTTTCCACATGAAATCATTATTTTATACTATGAACAATAGATGGAGCGTGAGTTACACAGCCGCATGTCTAGGAAAATTCAAGCTCAATAACACATCGCGAATCATGGGCAGTGGAACTATCATCAAGAGTATGACTGCGTAACAGATATATACTAACTGCAATGGTTTCTGAGGTCAGCCGTATTGACTGTACGTGGGTAGGTTCTTACACAACAGAAAATGCATTGAGAACATCCGTGATGTTGATTTATTATTTTTAGTAGCAATAAG
Organism: Eragrostis tef; assembly: GCA_000970635.1. Lineage (NCBI taxonomy): Eukaryota > Viridiplantae > Streptophyta > Magnoliopsida > Poales > Poaceae > Eragrostis > Eragrostis tef. The sequence continues at coordinate 19,869 of LAPY01000339.1, read as the reverse complement.
GACAGTGGATGGTAACTTACAGCTCATTGATACATCTTTTACGGTCAGCTGGAAGCGTATTCTCAAGTTCAGACTGAAGGGAAAGCAAGTCAGATTGAAGTGCTGATATCTGCTGAACTAATGCATGTGCTGACATGTATGTCGGCACCGTTGCTTGGACATCTATAGAAAGTCAGAAAAGATAAGCAACATCAATAAGACGAGAATTCAATTTTCAAACAACTATCTCAGTAGAGCTGTCTGCTTACTTGAGTGAATACATAATAGATCTCGCACTGCATGCAAGAAAGTGTCACGGTCATCAATAGCTCCTTGTTCACGTACTTCAGAAGCAGCTTGAATTAATGAATTATAATGACCCTAAAAATTATAATACAAAAAAGGTAATTAGGTATATTACTTAAGACAACAAGAATGACAAGTAACTCAAATAGGTGCTGAAAGTAGCACATAAGTTGAAGATTCTGAAAAAGTAAGGACAAAATAGTTAACAACAATGGATGTTGCTTACCAGACGGGTATTGACTGCTGAGAGGTAGCTCTGTAACTCAGATTCTATTACTCTTAGCAATGAGTAGGCGCTTGCTATGTACTTCCTTTCAAGTTGGCAAGCAATCTTTAGAAACTGGTGTCTGGCAAGCTGATTAACCAAGTGATTGATAAACTGCAAAATGAATAAAGTAACAGAAAGATTAGAAGGAAACAAAATACCAAAACACTACAGCCTACTAAAATTAAAGAGGATAAAAACATTTTCCTGTCAAAGATCATTCTTAAACAATCATCCAGTGTTTTGATCTGTGGTACTACACAAACAAGCTGGCATTTCATAAATCATCAGTATTTAAATTTAACTGCCTTCTGCAATACCCAACGCTTCTTCCAAATAAACACTAACAACCGTATGAGATTGAAAGCAGATGGCTTTTCTCATGCATACAACCAATTAAATAGAAATAAGAGCAGTGGAATATGGGTAACTGTGGACCCGAGTTCTTTGATGCCAATATGCAATCACATTAGGAATTATCCAGCACTTTGAAGGCAGAACCAAAATAAGTTGTATAATGCGTGACACCTGATCATTAAGCATCTAAGGTTTTCAATTCACAATACAAGAGCAGTTCGCATAAGATAGATAAGGAATATAAAAACACATGACACATAAAAGATGTTGGAAATGACACTTGTAGTATGAGAATGACTTACTGTTTTTTGTCTGTTAATGTAGTATTCCTGGCGCATAACCTTTAGATCGTAATCCCCTAAACATTTAAGTGTTCAGAAGGCTGTTAAGAAAACTATACAACAAAATCTTTCAGAATTGAAAAAAAATATTTTCCACAAACCTTGCAATATATATGTGCCCTGAAGTTGAGCAAGTTCTGAACAGAGGCATGGTATTGTCTGGAGGGCAGAACAAGGGCATATACAAGTAAGTTGTGGCATGAAACAAAAAGTCAAAAACAATCAAATGCTAAAATAAGAGAAAATGGTGCACGCTAGTAGGACTAATTATTGCGATATATCCTCGAAAAAATATGAAAGGATATGTGAATGATAAGATGGTGTGTGTTTTTCTAATACAAAACTGACCATTTTACAAATTCATCTACACGTCCTGATGTTGATTTTATGGTATTCTCAGAATTTAAACTGTCTGAAAGTTAGCTGGATGTTTTATTTCAGCAAAACAAAAGTTAAACTTTTGAACTAATAATTTTTGCCAGGTTATGAAACCTATATCTAAACATAAATCTGTGTTGATCCACATACCTCAGATACAAAAGCTTGCACCTTTTGAGAAAGCGTCGAGAGTTCTCCAGCAAGCTCAGAACTTTTTCTCCTGCACAGAAATTAGCGTTAACTGATATGAGACAAATCTTTAATTCTGCTCCAGATATTTAGTCACAATTATGCAAGTGGCCCAAAACTGGAAAACTCGTGATGTAATACATACCTAAGAGAATGGATATCCCTATGTATATGAGCCTCATCGGATGACACTTGAGATTTTAACATTGAAAGTATTGCCTGCTGTTTAGCGTTCTCAACTTGCGCTTCGATCCATTGCCTTTCACTTGTGGCAAATCTGTTACCATAACAGAGTTTCATCATACTACATCCCAGAATGGATGAAAATAGTTACATAGATGGAAAATAGATATTTGTAAATATGATAAATGTAGCACTCTGCGTCCAAAATCCGCTTACCGCCAGCCCCCACATGGGGCGGGCACACACGCACATGCACATAGCACCCCAATTACACTTCCGTCCTCGCTTCGTGTAAAAGGGTTAACCCGGAGGTGCTATGCTTGGAACAGACAAGGGTTATATGCTGACCTTCACCCACCTAAACAAACCATGTGGGACTATTCCCACAACCATATCACTTCTGGGCCACTTGGCCCGAAACTACTACAGGCTACAACGGGCTGTGGTGTTACAATAGATGTTAAGGGAATCTAGAAATATTAATACAAGGTACCAACTCAAAGCTAATTACATGGAACGAAGTCGTTGCAACTCAGCTACACGTTGGTGATGGTGAGATTTTTCAGAATCTCCTGCATAATGAGAACGTAACAGTTAGTTATGGCAAGCCACAATCATGCTGTTTTATGAGTTTAACATGGCTCCACTAAAAAAAAAGTTGCAAAGAACTAAATATAGAAAGCACTTTTACCTCTTATCAAGCAATTAGTGATGTCATCAAGACTAACCCAGGAACATTTGGATTTGCCTTCCTCAGCAACAAGTCGAAATGGCCCCTGATCAAACAGAAAACATTGAATAAACAAGCAGTCAAACCATGTAGAGATATGATTAGGTGCATAAGTACAGAAGGTAAAATTGCGCCAGTAAGACAACTGCAAATAACATTGTTCTGGGAATCCTAAAAGGCAATATAGAACTCTTCAAAAGTTATGTAGATCCTTAAATTGACAATAAGTTTACTGAAAACAATGGGACAGTCACATATAGTTTACCTTCTCAAACTGCTTTGCAAACCACCGATTTAGTTCCTTTGTGCAAGCTAAGTCACCAATAACATAAGGATGGAAGTCTGAATATGCCAAGTATATACTATCCTCTGCATACCGTCGTTGACAGTATATTAAAGAGAACTTTAATAAGTGATGAAAGGGCAAAAGGAATTATAATACGCCCGGTTGTCTCCAAATAAGAGCATACCATCCCCTGAGTGATAATGGGCCAGCTCCTGGGTAGTAGCAGCAATTCTTCCAAGAACAGCATTCATCTGAAAGTTAAAAAAGACACACATCACTTAAAATGTACCTTAAGGAAAAAATTAGTACTACTATAAAAGATTAGGGATCACACAACTCAGGATTTTCATGTCTCATGTTGTTTACATATACTAATGCACATCTGCACCTAGGAAAAAAGTGAGCCACAAATAGAGCACCCCATGCTTAGGAATGCACCAATATCTGAAAAATAGTACCACATTGTACCATTCAAATAAATTGCAGCTCATAGCAAAAGATATGACATCATTAGTGAAAATTCAATCATGGTTGAGCTCAAATTATAACAAGAAACAGGGCATTATTGTCTGTGCCATTTGTAAGATGCCTACCTAATCAGATTTCAGAGTAAGGTAATTATATGAAATTAAACTTTTTTCTCCAAGCTGCAATAGATTGGATCATACCTCTAAATTTCTGGACGAGAGTATCTCATCTAACGATACTAGCTGTCCACTAACCGTAGACATGGCAGACAAACGTGCCCTTCTACCTTGAATAAGAGTAGAAGCTTGCCCTGCAAGCAACTCAAACTGTGCTTGTTGCCGTGCAAGCTGCTTCTGTAATTCAAAAACTTCAGCTCTATATGCTAGTTTTGCTTCTCTGAAAAACATGAGGAGCCTGTCAAAAAAGTTTCAATCGTGCAATTTGCTGCTCAACGTAACTAGCATTTGGCTGAACTTGGGTTTACAGAGGAGTGTCAAGTTGTCAACCAAAAGCAGAAGTTCAAGAAGAAAACCAGCAGTTTTAGTTCGTTTTTACAATTTTATTTCGTTAAGTCATAACCAGTCCTAATAAAGGATTGAAATAGCACACAAGTAGCTACTTCCAATCGGTTTCAACTTTCAAAATATCCTATCCTAGACTTGATATGCAAGAACCTGTTCCCAGACTTGAACCCATATCCTATCCTACATCAATGTGAGTTTAACAATAGTCGGTGACATTATGAACATTCTGCAAAGATTATAAAAATGGAAGATAAGTATACCGGATGTCAAGAATGGTTTCTTCTGATCCAAATACAGCCTCTTGGTTGTCTTTCTTGCTTGAGAAGGCTGAAATGCTATCAAAAGCAGAGTCCAAATCCTCACCCTGAGGCAATGATACAGAGAACCTTAAGTTTTTTAAGGTCTGGCAGATCTGTATGTCTATAATATGAAAAGGCAACTGCCTGGAGAATTTGAGACCTTGATCAGGAATGGATCAGTTCCCTGATGCTTACAAATCACCATAGAATGTGAATTTCAATATGCTATTTGACCACAGATTGGTAATATTGTTGTGAATGATTGGTAATTTGGAACCCTACTTGCCAAAGGTTGAACAAAGTAGCTTAGGATATCTAACATTCCTAAATTGTGTTCGAATGTTAAAATGACATCACGTAAAGAGCTCGAAAATATACCTCTAGCAGCCGTCCTTCTTCCACGAGTTGCTCATACCTGTCAGCCAAAATTGATGGAGTCATTTGCAATTGATTGAAGCAAAATAAACTTATAAACAGTAGACTAAGAACTGACATGATCAAATTAGTTCGAATAATTAAATAAGAAAGCAAAACACACCGAAGCTCCCAATAATTATTTAGCAGGAAACAACATTTTCAACTACAGATCAGCGTATATTTGGCACTGCCTCCCTAAGCAACAGAAACTACTCAATTTTTCTAATCAAATGTATGCAATCCAAAAGCCAAAAGCCGAATCGAAATTCACTGAAACCAAAGTCCACAATTCACACCTCCACCCAAAAGTCACTACATAATCCTGGCATTGGTAACTATGCCCTCTCCCTACAGAGACAAAACGACTACAGGAGCCTCACAGGGCCTGGTCGCCTGATCAATTCGCAGAATATCTAGTTTTTATTGGCAAACCCAGCTTTGGTCAATCTTGGAAGCACCAATCTCTCCTATACCCTTTCAAAGTTTCAAACCTCGTAATCGAAACTATCTCGCACAATCACCACCAGAACGAGCGCATTCCAGTCAAGCCGCAGCGAAATCGGCCACATCAACACTATAACACTCCAATTTTTTTTAAAAAAAAAATAGAGAGGAAGAGAAAAAAAGAGGAAACTTTAGGACGAGGGAGGCGGAGGAGAGGAGGCGGACGGGGGATTCAGTTCGCGTACTGCGCGAGGTGAGACGGTGAGAGGACGTTGGAGGGGCGGAGACAGGAGCAGATCCAGGCGAGCAGTGGACGCGCCTCCTCGTACTGGAACGGCCACACCA
>LAPY01000339.1:0-10589 GCA_000970635.1 Eragrostis tef | reverse complement strand
GTCGCCGCGATGACGAGCGGCCTCCGATCGCTCCTCCTTCCCCTCGTCAGCCTCCTCCTCCTCGCGACGACCGCCGTCTCCGCCGAGGCGGCGGATTGGCGAGCGGAGCAGGAGCGGGACCGGGTGCCGCGCGTGCCGGGCCAGGGGTTCAACCCCAGCTTCGCGCACTACGCGGGCTACGTCACCGTCAGCGAGGAGCGCGGCGCCGCGCTCTTCTACTGGTTCTTCGAGGCCGCGCAGGACCCGGGGTCCAAGCCCCTCGTGCTCTGGCTCAACGGAGGTAGGTACCAACCGTCGGACCATTTGTTTGGTCTTGCCATTAATTGTTGGCTACTGTCCTACTGAGGGGTAATTTAGGGAGATGTAGCTATGTAGATGTCCATCGTCGCGACGATGTGTATGATCCAGGTTGCGCTATTGTGGAGCTGGGGGAACATCTAAAGACTTCAGCAGTTCAGCGTATCTCGGGGAACAGTCGGAGTTGATAATGCTTTTAGCTTGTGTGGCATGAAGTTGCAATTATGCTATTTCATTCCTAGTGGGGATAATATATATTTAGGAAACTGGCTTGGAAGTTCAAGCATCTTGTGTCTTGAAAGGCATAACCTGGAATGTAATCTCGTAAACATATCCACGACAAGCACAGCTTGTTTGGTTAATTTTAGCACTAGCATCGCTATGACTCTATCGGATACCTGTTGTTGATACTGAATTTGCAGAACACTAGCTTGAGCGTTAATCATGTTACTGTTGTACTACATTGAGATTGTAATGGTTAAATTACTTCGTGCAACCTTCCAGGGCCTGGGTGCTCGTCAATTGCCTTTGGACTTGGTGAAGAAGTGGGACCTTTCCATGTTAATGCAGATGGAAAGGGGGTGCATATGAATCCATACTCATGGAACAAAGGTAGTACCCAGTGAAACATAATTTATTCAAGAACGGTACCACTGTTTCTTTTTTAATTTCTGATATGCTGCTATCTTTTGTTTGGTTGCAGACGCTATCTGTAGACAGCGAAATTCCATTAAAGAAAAAACTTCTTTTAAGTTAGTAATTGTTCTTGTTTTGGCAGTGGGCATTATCTATGATTATATTTAGTGATGACAAACTGGTAAAAAATATAATGAAAACTTAGATTAATTATGATTAGATTTGAATGCTGAGCATATGTTTTGTCTAAAAGAATAAGTAAAAGAATGGAGAAACAAAGGCCAAATTCCTTCATGTTTTAATTGTAGATTGATAGATCGTCCGTCCTTAAACTGTAAGCACATCCTTCTTGGCATGAATTATTGCCTTTAAATGTTGAGGAATTGATCTATCTCTGTTAAATGCAAATTATGACTTCACCATGGAGCTCATAAATTTTGTTTCTCTTGGATTCCTTGAATAGTTGCTCATTGTCATATGAATGTAAGGCTTTAGTTTCATCCACCCGAACCGTCCTTGTTTTTCCATAGAACTTACAAATATCACTCTTGCTAAATTTGATTTTGCAGTTGCAAATATATTGTTCCTTGATTCACCGGTTGGTGTTGGTTATTCATATTCAAACACCTCTGATGACGTATTGAGAAATGGGGATGCGAGGACTGGTATTAATGTTTTTGTCTTACATGAGCTTCCTGTTCTCTGAATGTAATTTTATAGACTTTGCTCACTGGTACTTCTCAATCTTTTGCAGCCAAGGATTCACTGGAATTTTTACTGAAGTGGCTTGAACGATTTCCACAGTACAAGGGTCGTGAATTTTATTTGACAGGAGAGAGTTATGCTGGTCGGTGTTTTTTTTAATGTTTATTTCTGTGTTTTATATATCTGCAACCAAGCAAGTTGGGGTAGGCTACAGATGAAGCCCATAAGAACCAACAATAAGGGAATAGTAGGGAGGAAGATAAGTTAAAAGGACAGTGAAAGAAATAGAAACGGAAGTAATAGATGGTATCATCATAGTAATAAAGGTCAGATGAGACCGATAGTCTAAGTCATTGTTCTGGTACATGGTTTGCTAATCTCCACACGCTCATATTAATGGATAACTCTTTGGTGGTACATTTAATTCTTTAAAATCTTGATTTCAATTTGCTCTAGGTCACTACGTTCCTCAATTGGCTCAAGCCATAAAGAGGCACCATGAGGCTACCGGAGACAAATCACTTAATCTGAAGGGCTACATGGTATGTTTATGATAATTGTGCCTATATCTTGAATTCATATTTTATTTTCAAGGATATGATGTTTTGAAGACTGAAAACGGTTGCTTTCCGTACATTTATGATTTCCTTTGCTAGGGTCAGGCCTTAATCTCTATTGGTTTATTTATTTATCATATCTTATTGTAAGACGCAGCCCCTCATGGCTCAGCCCGGAATGAGGTAGTGATGACTTGTAAGGGGCTGTTTTTCTCTCTCTTAATACAATGATACGCAGCTCTCCTGCGTATTCGAGAAAAAAAAATGATTTCCCTTGCAGTTTTGTTTCATTAGAAGCTTTATTGTCCTTTATGTCCTGTGTCTTCTTTTACAACTACCCTGATCTTTAACATGCAAATCTGTGTATTGCATCTGGTACATATGTTTTGTTGTCAACGGAACTTATATGTGCATTATGCAATGGCGGACTGATATTTGTCCGTTATGCATATGAAAGATGATATGCTGATTACTTTGTTTCCGTGGTACATCAAAGGAGCTTAGTTGATAATAAACTTCCCTTGGTTGGACTTGATTTTTCTTTTATTTATATTCTTGTATCTTTGTATCAATGGATTTATGAAATATACTGATATAAATAATTAATGACCAGAAATTTCTGGTGCTAGTATTTACAGGGAGATGTGTTTTGAACTATCAATATATGGTTAAATAATACATATGACCAGGAACCAGAATTTTTAGTCTCAAGAATCTGATGCCATTTCATGCAGGTAGGAAATTCTCTGATGGATGATTTTCATGACCACTATGGAATATTTCAATTCATGTGGACCACCGGCTTGATCTCCGATCAAACATACAGGCTGCTGAATATATTCTGTGACTTTGAGTCTTTTGTGCATACGTCTCCACAGTGCGAGAAGGTTCTTGATATTGCTAGTGCTGAAGCTGGGAACATTGATTCATATAGCATATTCACTCCTACTTGTCATGCATCGTTTGCCGCCTCAAAGAACAAAGTGATGAAAAGGCTACACGTATGTTTTTCGAGCTCCAAAACTTGAGCCATATTACATTATATCAGTTTGACTTTTATATCTTTGCACTCTTTTACTCAACTGCATATGCATGTCTAACTTAACTAAGTTTCATGACTAATGTTCTAATTGGACTGCATGGAACAATATTAATGCGAGGTGAGGCAGGATGTTTAGACTTAGACTTCTTTAAAAGAAAAGGGACAATTTGGGGAATTCTTTGGATTCTATCTGGCATCCTTTTTTTTGGCATAGTTCATTCTGTGTGCAATTGCGCAAATGAGTGCTCATGATATTTGAACTCTTATCAATGATGAATTGACAGTTTCACATGGATTCTGTTTATCTGATTCATTGTGATGTCTTTTTATAGTCTGTTGGAAAAATGGGAGAGCAGTATGATCCATGCACTGAAAAGCATTCCACTATATACTTCAATCTACCCGAGGTTCAAAAGGCACTTCACGTTAGTCCAGTCGTTGGAAAATCAAAATGGGAGACTTGCAGGTAACTCTCATTATCATATTTCGAGTTCTGAATTCCCAATGATGTACTAACAAGCAATTCAGCTTATGGGTTTGCATACTTGCTGACACAAGTATTATCTTTCCATAGATGTAGGTACACTGTTTATGTTGGAAAGAATAAGAGAGAATCATTTCCCAAAAAAAAAGAGAAAGAATCAATTTGATTCCCGCCTCATTTAGCTGTTTATCTTGTTACTACAACTCAAATCCATGGGTCTAGATGATTTGTTCTGGAAATTCTTGTCACATATTAATGCCTTTTAATACAAATGCACTTACTGGGATTGAACTTTTCACTTCTTAAGATTATTTCACACTAACTAAACTGTAAAACATGAATGTAAATGACACTAGTATCAACATACAGATTTTTGTTGTGTTGTTTCTTACGTTCGAGTTGATTTACTCCACAGCGAAGTTGTTAATACTCATTGGGGGGACTGTGAAAGATCTGTGCTGCATATCTATCATGAACTTATACAGTATGGGCTTCGTATATGGGTATTCAGGTAATTACTAATTCTGTGAAGTTTAGACAGAGAAGTTTCAATCCACGCACAGAACATAAAGACAGTATTACATATGCAGTAGATGAGGATAGGGATGTTTTCCCTTGTTCTGATTTTTATTGTTCAACATTATTCAGTGGAGATACAGATGCAGTGATTCCAGTGACATCAACTAGATACAGTGTTGATGCTCTCAAGCTTCCAACAGTAACTCCTTGGCATGCTTGGTATGATGATGATGGCGAGGTAGGAGCTTCTTCACCTAAATTTGTGGGTCTTCAGTGGTAGCGGCTGCTCAAAGATATGCATGCTCAAGTTTTGGGGTTGTTTGTGCACAATTTGTTCTTGTCTATAATTTTTTTTTTGGTTGGTTCTGTCTGTATGTGCCTAAAGCATATCTCGTTTCGCCTCAACACTCAACCAATTCATCCATCACAGTAATCGTTGCTTAACAATTATGCAGTCCATCCTGTAAAAAAGGAGATGGAGAAAAAAGAAAGAAAAGGGGGTGGGGTGGGGGTGGAGAAAGGAGAAGGGATAATTATATAGTCCATCAGATTGACACCAGACATACTCCATAGATATGGCATATCTTCACTATGTAATTAATTAATGAAATGTATTTGCATTTTTATCTCATTTTAGTTTTGATTGCATAAGTTTTCATATCCATTCTTCTTATATTTGATCTGTCTCATGTTACTCAAATTGCTATATTTTACGGGGAAAATGGTGGTGAAGAGAACCACTAGATGTTGAACTCTTGCTCCTGTGATAGATAGGGATAGACAAGCCTCACAGATGTATTTGGTACTTGTAAGGATTTTAATTCACATTGTGTTAACATGGCTTTCGAACCTTCATTTAGCCCATTAAGCACACGTTTTGTCCCTTTAGAAGCTTGTACGCAAACTACTTTACCTCCTTTGTCGGATTGGAATTCATGTGGGAAATCCCCAAATCTTGGTCACATGTACTTGTATATTTTTTCTCTCCCAAGGTCATGGGCCTTTATAAATCACAATTTCTTACTATTATTTATTAGTTACTTCAAAAATATGCTCTTCGTTGGGGTATCTGTTACTTACTCCAAGAATATGCTCTTCGTTGGGGTATCCGACCTTCACTCCTGATTTCTTTTGTGTATAAACAGGTTGGTGGCTGGAGTCAAGGGTACAAGGGTCTAACTTTTGTGACCGTGAGAGGTGCAGGTCACGAAGTTCCTCTTCATCGCCCCAAACAGGCTCTTACCCTCATCAAATCATTCTTGGCTGGGAGCCCAATGCCTGTGCCATCCAACATGCACAGTGACATGTAATCTGTAGTCCAGTACTGCTATGGGTCAAAAGACGATAAGCATCTCAAACTGCAGAGTAATTGGTGCTAGTTACCAATTTACCATAGCCTTTAAATTATCAGCTATGTTGGTCCACTTATCCCCTCAAGGAAATAGGGACAAAATTGTGGAATAGTTTTTGCTTCCACCAAATAGCACTGCATATTGATATTAATGCGAGTCTGAAAAATAAATTTGTATGGGCATCACAGTATTGTATGATATATTAGAAAAAAATGTACCACAATGATTTTTGTGCACCAGGTGTTGTTTCTAATGTTCAAGATAATGACCAAGACTTGGATAATTATAACACTGTTGCATTTGTGTGAGCTGTATCATTTGCGCTAGAGGTCCTCATGATTTAGAGGCTCTCTTTGATGTGATCCATTGCTTTCAAAGCAAAGCTATTGCAACTGTCAATCCACAATACCATGATGCAAAACCACCACCAGCTCACTATAGATTAAGCTGGTTCTTGCTCCTGGAGGAGCCTGCAGTGCTGCACAGTGGACTCATGAACTAACTGGTGAAAAACACATAAATGGAGTTGTATTTTGATAGCCCTATGATTCTATCCATCCTGATCCTTCTTTGGGAGCTGATTGATAGTGCTTCATATGATGATCATCTGAATCTGGAACACTGGAACGATCAATGATCACAAGAAGGTACCCAGTTATGAAGGTAAAAGGTACGCATAACTTATCTGCCCATGTGTTTATAGATATTATTTCTTCAGATACTAGCGTTACCACTTACTGAAACATCATCCTCCACCGAGGACAAAGCCAAGCCACATTCGTCTGCTTTTGTCTTTAAGCATCCTCTTTTTTGGTTCTTTTTTCTTTTCCTAATAATCGTGCAGTTTGAAAAGGTTGCCTGTTTTGATTGTCAATTTGATTGTGAATTTGCAAAGGAAGCATTAAACATTTATGCACTTTTAACTCGAGTACTTGTATGGTTTAGTGACAAGGTGCACACTTCAAGTCATCAGAGTTCAGAGAGACCTGGCTGGTTGGTTGTTTTTTCCATTCTATATGCCTGTTCAATAGTACTACGATAATTTCTGTGCATGCACATGCAAGTTGAATTTTCAGTGGGAACTGGCAACGAACATAGAAATCACTGTATGTTGGATAGACCTTTTGATCGAGTCCAGATCAGCTTTCCGGGCAACTATACCTTGCTATCTTGGCTGTTATTTTCCCTCAAACAAATTTATCTGTAAGAGCTTTGCTAATTCAAATTGGGAGGAGTACTATTTGACAAAAACATATGAATGGTGCCCGTATGCTTTAGTGCTGCACGAGAGAGCTCCTGGATTCTTCAAAAAAAAAAAATGCAAGCGCTTAGTTGAGAATTTTTGCTTTCAGCATTGCGACAAGCTGCCAAAACTTCTGCTCTTTTGTGGTGGCTGTCCATTTAGGTCCCCGTGTTGCCTGTAGATAATTTATTTTCAATATCGTTTCGTTACTAGCTAAGATATTTCCCCATGCTTGATATCATTCTATCATGCATTTGGAATGCAACTCCGGTGCTCACATCTCCATGACCAATTCGCCTTCCACTCAAGTAACTTTTCCTCGGTCATTTTCGGATGCCCTCTGTAAATATCGTTCAGCCTTTCGAGTCAACACCAATCCCACCTAGGGGCTCAACGTCCAGTGTGCAACTGTGGGCACACCTAGTCTAAGATTATAGATGTGCTGACATGTTACTTCAATTGACCGAGGGCATCATTTCTTTTATGAAATTTTGCAGCATAAAAGTTGTTTGTTTTATAAGTGATCCTCGTCATGCTCTCTCGCCGGATGTGCCACCTTCTTTAAGTGAAAATATTGATCCCTATTCTTCTTTGATAACTACACATAGCTGATGCATGCAACTCTTCTTGCGCTTCGTATGGGTGTCACCACTTTGAAAATAGGAAAATGTTCTCCTCGGTCCCCTGTTGAAGGAATGAAGATAATTCTTGGACCGTACTCCCTCCGTTCTGTTACTGTTCACGTCGAGACAGTAGAAACATGCTAGGCTCAATCATCAGACTGGATTCTCGGTGAGCAGCGACCTGGATCTTTGAAGACTGATGCCATATTGTACTTTATCTGTACAACTTCTTAGGACTCTTTTCGCTACGCTTAGCGTGTTGGCCATTTCCACGACAGCGCGACACGTGCCAAGGCGTTCCCCACACGTGACAGCTTCCCTTGCCACTTTTGCCGTGGCTGCTCCATGGGATCAGGTCACGCGACTTTGCTGCTGCAGACTTGAAGTGACTCGTAGCTTTCGGCTTCCGATTCGGTGATGGTTTGAAGGCCAGTAGCTTTGCATGTCGTGTGATCGTGTCCAAGTCACAATCGAAGCAGACAAACCTCCCCAACCGCACCAGCATCGTCTCGGCCGTATTAGCAAACGGGTCGCCACATCACACCGCAACACCAGCGCAAGACCACTTACCACATGACGTACTAGCAAGACGAAAGCAGTATATGGAAACGTACCGTATACCATGAGATTGTGACTGACTTTCTCCTGGCTGCAAATCATTGTTTTATCGGCTCTAATAGCACGCGTGTTAGGGCTTAATCCCACCCAGATCCGACTCGTCATCCACAGATGATGATCGTGCGCTCAGTTTATTAACATTCGTGTAAGACTCCATTAGAGCAGACTAGTGGTTTCCGTAAGGTAAGATTGCGTGTGCTGCTGAATGTGTTCGTTTCATTTCATACCGAAAAGAAGACAAGTGGACTACAACTTGATTAGATTTAGATCACCGTGTTTGAAAGGGTGTGTACTTTACCCGGCCTACTTCGTGATATAATTAATTACCATGAATTATTTGAATCGATCTATATTGATATAGTACAAATCTATCACTCGGGAAAAGCCGTAAAACACTCGAGAAAGCCTTTCAAATCCAAAAAAATCGGAAAATGTATTTCTTGAGCAACTTAAAAAAAATTATAAAATAGCAAACAAATCCAAATTTTTTTCAAATTTTTAGATTCACTCTTTATATGATCTAGTGTCTATAAAAAATAGGTTTCAAGTCAAATTCAATTTTGACACACCATTTGTCTTTGAATCATAATTACCTATTCTAATCTCCATGTCTCCTCTTCGGAGATTCTCTTTTTTGTGAACAACATACATGACAACTTGCGTGAATCATCCTCTACTTTTTATCACAACATCCACGTATGATATCGTGACATCTTGACAAGTCTCGAAATTTTTTGACAATATTTGTATTTTATAGAATTTTTAAACAAATAGATCACACGCTCGAAATGATATTTCATCAACAAAAATTGCGAAATTTCATTTCATCTCCTGGACACGGTGTCAAGATCAAATCAGTAACATGAATATCATTTTTTCATTACCTCGATTATATTATTTGAGTGAGTTGCAATTCAATTTTGACTTATCACCAAAAAATACAATTAAAGAAAATTAATTACTAAATTTAGTAAATGGATCGTGAAATTAACCAAACTTGAACATGAAGTACATCGAAGTGTATAAGTAATAGAAAAAAAATTTTGTTGCCAAAATATGAAAAAAAAGAAAACTTTTTCCGAGTGCAACTAAATTACACTCGGGAAAGGTCCCTTCCGCCGTCAAACTAACGCCTGCTCGTTGATGCGAGGCCCGGGCTCTACCTTTCCCGAGTATCACAAAAAAATACACTCGGAAAAAGTTTTCCGAGTGTCAAACTTTTCCCGAGTGTTGGAAAGTTAACCTTTCCCGAGTGCACGATATAGTACACTCGGGAAAGCATGGTACACTCGGGGAAAAAACGATTTCTGTTAGTGTATAAGAAGCATACTATTTCTCTTTTTTCATCTAGCTTTTTATGAACTTTTTATGACTCCATGGTGCGTGGCGTGAACTGTGGCCCTAGTTTGCACATTTACCTCTTGAGGAGAACTAAGGTCACAACAATTTGACACGTGACTTCTGGGATAACCAAAAGTAATCCACCCTTGACTTACATGGAGACAACTGTGAATTGGATCTCCAGGTGATCATACAGATCAATCACCAAACCGTGCGCATGCACACATCCCAATGCAAAGTCAAACATTTGGCGCCAAACTAGGCGCAGCCGCGCCCTTTCAAGTTTCAACTGCAGTTAGGCAGCCACCTTCCCGCCTTTCCCTTCCTCGTATCTTCTCCAGCTACTCCACCTCGTCCTTCTTCTTCTCCCTCTCTCCCTCCTGTTCACCATAAAACCACGGCATTGTAGCAGACGTTGCTATCAATGATCACCACATCCACCTCGTCGCCACCGCCCTTTCGGCCCCTATGGCCAAATTGCTCATCCCAATCATCATCATCATCATCTTTCATGTCGGCCTCGTGCCGATCGCTGTCGCGGCAGCAGTCGCCGCACCACCACCAGTGCCGGTCGACGACGACCGCGCCGCGCTCCTCGCGTTCCTGTCCAACGTATTGGCCGACCCCGGCGGCGCCCTCGCCGACTGGGGCCGCTCGCCGGAGTTCTGCAACTGGACGGGCGTCATGTGCGGCGGCCCGGGCAGGCGGCGCGTCACGCAGCTGGTGCTCAGTGGGAAGGGTATCCGCGGCGTGATCTCGCCGGCGTTGGGGCGGCTGCGTTTCGTCACCGTCCTTGATCTTTCCGGCAATGCTCTCGCCGGCGCGATCCCGTCGGAGCTTGGCGCGCTGTCCATGCTGACGCAGTTGAGCTTGATGAACAACCTCCTCGAGGGTGCTATCCCGGCAAGTATTGGCCTCCTCCAGAAGCTCTACTACCTCGACTTCAGCGGTAACCGGCTCTCTGGCGGCATTCCCCAGACGCTGTTCTGCAACTGTTCCGCGTTGCAGTACTTGGACCTCTCCAACAACACCCTCACCGGCGACATCCCTTACGCCGACGAGTGCCGTGCCCCCAGCCTCCGGTTCCTCCTCCTCTGGTCCAACGACCTGTCCGGCGTGATCCCGCCAGCACTGGCCAACTCCTCCATCCTCGAGTGGGTCGACTTCGAGTC
>LAPY01000338.1:197798-218361 GCA_000970635.1 Eragrostis tef | reverse complement strand
CGCAACCTGGGGCTTGCGGCGAGCGGCGGCACCGATGGTGATCTCCTGCTGCGAGCTCACTACTTGTTCCACATCTGCAAGCACGCCATGGTGGATTCTCTGGTGGAGAACGAGCTGGACAGGGACGAACGTGCCCAGACCAGGCACGACCTGTTCCAGGTCCAACATTTCCATCTGGTAGAGACGATGGAGGTGGAGCTCTCCCTGATGTACGACTTCCTCTACACCAAGGCCTCCGTGATGTTCACCTGGCACGGGTACGGCATCCGCGCCGTCTCCCCGCTCGCGGCTCTCGGCGCCTTGCTGCTGGTCGAGCTCAGCAACCATGAGCGGCGCCATAAGCTGTCCGACGTGGTGATCACCCGCGTCCTGCTCGTCGCCACCTTCACCCTGGAGACGGTGTCGCTGCTAAGGACGCTGGCGTCCTCCTGGACTGGCTTCCTCATCTGCAGCAGCCCCCGACCACCGTCTTGGGTTCGCCATCAGGCCTTGTGCGCCCGCTGGTGGCATCGGCTTCGACGTGCGCTCGCCTCCGTTGGCCTCATCGGCGAGGAGCGACAGTACAGGTTTTGGAATGGCAGCATCGGCCAGCTCAACCTGTACGACTGCCTCACCAGTGGACCACCGATGGCCAAGGAGCAAGTGTCCAGCTGGTCGGGCAACCAGGTCCAGATCCAAGATAAGGAGAAGACCGTTCTGTACAGGAAGCTGAGGCACAAGGTGGGTGCTTTCAGGGAGGATCTGAAAAAGTTTGGTGCCGACAAGGCCGGGGAGAAGATGAAGTTTGCTAATGAATTGAGCACCGACAGGGGGCACAACACTCTGCAGCTTCACGGCTTGTATGAGCTTCTCGAGCACACCCTTGGCAGTGAGCTTCATGTGGGCATTCTCACCTGGCACATCGGCACTGACATATTCCTCAACGTTTGTAACGTCGAAGAGCCAAGTACAGAGGAAGCCCCGGTAGATGTGCAGAAGCACGCCATCAGAACGCTCTCCAACTACATGATGCATCTCCTCGTTGAGCGTCCTCATATGCTACCTGACATGGTCAACCGTCGTCATGTGCTTGAACAGGCCCGCAGTGAGTTGACCCAGGTCGGCACAGACTTGACCAGGATTTGGAAAACTCCTCCAACAGAAGGCTCTGATGACTCCAACTCCAAGGAGAATAACTCATATCTCGATGATGGAATTGAACTTTGCAGGTTTCTTATCGAGAACCAAGGACGACGTGACTTTAAGGACAGGGACGGGAGAGCGGAGAGCATACTCGGAGTGATCCTCCAAGTGTGGGTGGACATGCTCTTCTATGCCAGTTACCGTTGCAGCAAGGAGTCCCACGCTAAACAGCTCGCCCACGGCGGCGAGTTGACAACCATCGTGTGGCTCCTGGCAGAACATGCTGGCCTTTTCATTGTCCCTAAATCGGGAAAGAAGCAACGTCGTCAAACCAGTGGAAATACTGAATCTCACAACGGGACGGTGAATACTAATAGCAAACCGACGACTTACAGCAACATTCAAACTCCTGAGCCTGCAACCCACAACAGAACACCGTCTTGGAGCGGTGGTGGAGATGTCATGATACAACTCCACCCACCAGGGTTCAATTCAGATGCTTATTATGATTTACACACGCACGATTATTTTCAGCAGAATTATTTGTAGGTTGATAGGGGGGCACATTTGTGAATGTCAGTGTGCGGCGTTATACTGTTGTATATCCGCGAGAGTGTACTGAAATTTTTATTTCCACTTGGCGCTATACAATTGTATTTCAGGTTTTATCTTGTTTGGCCAAACATCATCTCCGCTACTACAGGTTGAACCCTTCTTTTTTTTTGTGCCGTTTCCACCTATTATATTAGCCTCATGTGCATACAAAATACTCATGAACAATGCTACTAGTCGTATTCTTGAGGTGAGACAGCTTGAAATATGTTTTGCGTCCACATTGTTTTGAGTTTTCCTCCCCACTCCCTTGAAGGTTGGGTCCTTTAGGGAGCCACCAACTCCACATATTTTTTTATATATATATATCTGCAAACTGGTGTTACTACTTTTGTTTCCTAGTGGGCTACAACTAACATGGGTGATTCCGTTTGTTGGGCTTGGCATCATGTTCATGCACGACGCTTGCCATCTATTTTTTATTTGCAAATATTTACTCACCAGTTCCATGACAACATGATAATTACATCTTCAATAATGTTGTATAGATTTTTGTTGCTTTCTGCTTAATACTGCCAAGCTGCTCTCAATTAGTAATAAATATTCCACTATCCTGTCAGATTGATGAATGAAAGGAATCAAAGCATGTAACTAAAAAGAAATATAGAGGTCGAGATGTATTGAGAAAAGAGAGATGCATTGAAAAGTGATAGTCAAAAGTTTTGTCGAAACAATATTTGAATGCTAGAATATATTACAAGATCACAAGATGAAAAGCTTCAAAAGCGATACATGTATATTACACATATTGGAAAGAAATGTTATGCTACAAAAGAGATGTTTTTATATTATATCGTATTGAAAAGATAGATACAAGTTTTCAAGAACTGTGGCATAAAAATGGATAACAATAAACAAATTGCATTGAACTGTGGCATTCGTAGTATCATTACCTGCATGCCAACAAAGAATTAAGCTGCATGTATAAAAGATGTGCACAAAAGAAAATAAGTATTCTAAATGCAAGCTTTTCTTTTCATCAGTACAAATGCAGAACACGCAGAGAAAAGAACTGTTAGATTATTATTAAAGAAGTAACTGGATAAACTGAAAATTTGTTCACACAAATAATAGACTCTGTTCGGGTATGCGACTAATAATCTGGCCAACTAAACACAAACTCGAAAATCCCAACAGACTAAATTTACAATTTGTAGCTAAACTAACCCTTCCATAATGCATCCGGTTATTTGGCGGCTCATCTACATTTGTACTTTAATTCGTGAAATTAGTTGTCTGGCTCTAGGGCCCCAACAAAGAATTAATAACAGCCGAGGAGATCATGTGTCAAAACATTAAAATTTCAACTGCAGCTCAGCATTATATTAATATTTAGAGTAATGATACATAATACTCCCTCCGTCCCATTATAGTTGGCATTCTACCCTTGGACACGGAGATTAAGAAGAGGAGGAATAAAGTAGGTGCGCAGGAAACGAGAAGAGAGATAGAGATAAAGGTTTATTGGTAAAAGAGAAAGGTATCTCGGGAAGTGAGAATGTCAAGTATTTTGGAAAAACTGGGTGAAGCTAGAATGTCAAGTATTCTGGGACGGAGGGAGTAACTTGTTGCAGTGATTGACTAGTCGAAATAGAAATGGCTGAATAGACTTCTTGCTCACCTAGTTCAGTTCGTACCAGTCCACCAAAATAGTTATGAGGTTGCGCTACCAGTCACAAAAGAATGGTCAATGGTGAAGCACAGATCAACTGCGGGTAGGATCATTGGGTGACTTTGGGGAGGTCTTCCAAGAGTAAGAGGCATCGGAATATAGAGTGAAAACATAGATAGAAAGGCACGCTTCAAGCAGTCGCATGGCACCTGCAAGTCAGAGAGAAATTGGGGACTCCATTCCTGTTGAATGAATTCATCCATCTGTGCTATCGGTGCAAGCGTGGCATAGCACACTTTGGTTGCATCAAAGAAGAACTTGGTTCACAGAGATACACAGTGGAAAAATATATGAAATTTTGCGGAGAGAAGAACAAACAACTTATTCAGGCTATGACTGCATAGACCAGCAGGAACCTTTTCAAACTTATAGGCTAATATCCAGTGCATTAAAAAAATAACTTATAGGCTAATAAAAATGGAAGAAGATATAAGTAAAATATTATTCCCTGGCTAGACTAACATTGCAAAATCCATCGTGTGGTTGACTGCCCATCAATATTTGTGCAACTTAGCAATCCTCTCATTTGCATCCGCTAATATAGAAGAAGAAGTTTTTATAAGATCCTGGTATCCTTGCGTTGCCACCAGATCATCCATTGTACTCAAACAAGACATAAACTCGATGCAAGCATCCTTAAGGCTGTCACATTGATGTTGATCCGCTAAAGCCAATGTGGTTGCCACATTTTGCACATCAAGATTCTTGCAGAGGATGCTCTGGCATAAAAGCTTCAGCCTTGCAACGTCATATCTATCTGCTGCCACAAGCAAATGATGGATCATTTGACATTTTTTGTTGTACCAATGGCCTTTCATTGAATCAGTGTATATGAAATAGAGCAAATCTCGGAAGACATCAGCTGGCTGCATATCCTCAATAACTATGGGCTGCTTTCCTGTCTCGCCCAACGGCCCCCAGAGTTGCGCCTTGAAAACAGGCGACCTCATTGCGAGCACAACCTTGTGTGCTGCAAATATCTCTCCGGCGACATTGAACATGACATCCGCCCCCTCCTTACCATCCAGCAGGTCAGCAAGCTGCGACTTCATGTCGGATCGCGGCACCTTGATCCGTTGGAACGCCTTGGTCTTGGACACCCACGGCTCCATCCTGACGGTCACGACACACTCCATGGTGAGGCGATCATTCTTCACATAGGTTGCCTCGAGCTCACTCCGCTGCATCATCATGCAGTTGCGGTTCCTGTATTTCTCAGGGTCCAACCCGGTGGCCGGGTCGATCAGCCTGAGGTCGCAGGAGACGTTGACCTTGGCATCCGCGCTGAGGAGAGCGAGGTACACGGAGACGAAGTCAAAGTCGTCGGCCCATTCGGGGTAGAGGCGGAGGGCCCAGTGGTGGCCGCCGACGGTGAAGACGCCGGATTCGACGAACGACTTGGGGCCCATGCTGCGGTGC
The DNA here is from genome assembly GCA_000970635.1 of Eragrostis tef. Classification (NCBI taxonomy): domain Eukaryota; kingdom Viridiplantae; phylum Streptophyta; class Magnoliopsida; order Poales; family Poaceae; genus Eragrostis; species Eragrostis tef. The sequence continues at coordinate 213,536 of LAPY01000338.1, read as the reverse complement.
TTGCTGTAGCCGAGGATGTCAAAGACGTGCGTGCCCTGCACCATCTCTGGCGGGTGGCACGTCGACACCGTCTTGTTGTTCGACGTCATGCCGCCGTGACGTACGGCGACTGCAACAGGAAAGGAAATCGAAGGACCAGATCAGGTGAAAGGTTGGTTTGCTAGATCACGGATCAGGTGAATGTTGTCGTACCTTGAGTAGATCAACGGATGGAGCCGCCGCGGCGGTGAAGAAATCGAACTCGACCAGGAATCAGAATGGCGGCGCCGAGGGCGAGGGTGTGCGGGTGAATCAGGACAGTTGGTTTCTTGGCGGCGGTAGAGCTCTTGCAGATCGATCGAACCCGATGGGTCCTCTGACGGACTCTGAACATGGAAGATGAGGTCCAGCTGCTTAATTAGAAGCCCATAGGCCCATCGTGGTTGGACCAGGGAATGTAGCTAATTATTTTTTTCTATGCTTAAAAAAAGCTAATTATTTACTTCAGGTTATGACGAATAGAGCTGAAACTCATTCAGAGAACTTTCCGTCCAGATGTGTTTATTTGTGAAATGGTTGGTGAATCCAGTAAAGGTGCTTTTAATTTGGTACTTCTTCATTTATCGTTCCAGTTCGTCTATTAGTACAAAAGTTATGCAAGAAGATTATACGTTATAAAAACGATGTTGGATGTTGCTGGACGTCTCAACGTGGCACTACTAGTGATACCAATACGCATGTTGTGCAACAATACCTGTGACTGGTTCCAATACAACAATACAACAATACTTGTTTGGAATAGGAAGCACCAGGAAGGTATGCTGCAGAAATGGCGAACATTCCGGCTCACTATTAGATAGGTCAACTGCCCATGATCAAGTAGTCTCGGTTGGCACTAGGCCTTCATCCGCCGTTTACAGCGGTTTCTTCTTGTTTTCCTACCTGGACCGTAGGACTCTTGTTGGGACGGGTTGGTCTGCTTTTGTGTGGTCCGGAGAGATATGTTTGAGCTGGCTGGTTCAAACCAGTTCATCCTGGTTCTACAAACTGCAGACCATCTCGTCTGCGCTTCTCCCTGCGCCGCCGCCCGTTTGCATTGCCTTAGACCAGGGAGATGTCTGCCATAGATAGCGTCACCTTTTATATACGTAGATCATTTTTCTCTCACCTCATTGTACCGTTTCCACTATTCTCAGGATCTGGCACATGCTGATGAACAAATACAATAGTGCATCAAATCAAGAGCATAATTTAACTCTTAAAATTATTATATTAGTCTAATTAAAACATCGAATAGCACAGCGAAAGTCCAACAACAAAACAAGTCCAAGTCTTAAGTGAAACTACGATACATCAAGGAGCACGTGCTCATGGTACACAAATCCGCATCACAAGCCCGATGATGCGAACTCAACGAGAGATCACTCCTCCAGCTCCCAGTGAACCGTCCAGCCCTCAGGAGGCTGTCCGTCCCACTAACCACCTCCACCCAATGAGTCAGGAACAAAGACACTGCCTGCATAAAACATCATAGAGCCAAACCCGGAGCAACTAATACTAAGTAAGACTTATCCGTCAACGTGGCTAAATAAAGCCGACTCCTAGTATACAAGGCAACAAGGAATAAGCTGACACATGCACATAAAATCTGCACTAATTACTTGATTCTTACTTTCAAGTTTTAGTTTCAAATTAAGTACTTAACTAATAATACAGTACACTTAACACTAAAACAGGTATAAAACAATAATGCAGTAATAAACTAGCTCACCACATCATCGAATAATCATACTACGATGTGGCGCAATGAACAAGTGGAGTGCTCATATCCAGAAGCGGTAGTATCGATGTAAATTTTGCAGGCGAAACCTGACCACACAATGCACACGCGTAAAGTCGCATGCGGCAACCGTCCACACTGTACACCACAAGAGCTAAACTAGATTCTACTCATCCTGAGGAAAGGGTCTCCCGTCGTGGACCCCGTCCTAGACGTACACAATCACGCAGAAAGTTATGCTTCCTCTCCCAAGTACCATGATAGAAAGTGTAAAGTATCTACTAGATATCCAGGGCGACACATGCTACTAGATTTACTAGATCCATAAAACACTAGCATGTGATCAATATGTTCTAACTTGCTCAATAAGGTCAACAACGAACGGTCCTCAATCGACACTGACGGGCTACCACCGTGAAGACCCAGCCTTCTCCATTCATCCTACACAAAAAAAATTCCCGTCTGGTCTAGAATAAACCAAAATTCCGCTAGTACAATTCAGGGCAATCCTATCATACGAGTGAGACCTACCACTCATCTTCTACCGAGTGCTAGCCACTAAGCCTAGCATATTCTATCGAATACTTATAACCAACTGCTATAGAAATAGGACACAAGGTAGGATATGAAGATAATCCTAATGCAATTCTATGGTTTCACATTAACTACTAATAAATCTAATGCACAAACAATTACTAGCCCCAATCAAGTGATAAACAAAAATCTATAACAGGTACGCATGCTTTGGGGCTTGTCTGGCCCAGAAGCTAAGCTAGCAGGGGTTAGGGATGTCAGTCTGGTGCTACTCCTCCTGCTGTGCCTCCTTCTCTGGCAGCTAAAAGTTCAGGGGCTCCGGAATCGTCACTGTCACTATACGTCATGACAAGGAATGAATGCAAGTTAGATGCAGTAATAATATGATGCAGATATGATTTGAGTACTTAATAGGACAGTCATTTACACTATTTTAAGAAGGTTATTTGTCATGGATAAAATTGATTAACTTAAGTATTTCCCTCATAGAAAACAGATATTTGAAAGATTATATTCAGTCCAGTGGTATTTAAACAATGCAGAACACGATTTAAATCATAAGTAAATAATTGGACAGGCTATGACAGTACAAAAATGCTCTGTAAGTGTGTTAATAGTAGCTTAACAGCCATGCAAGAGTTCAGGATTTATTGAGCAACATAAACTTAATTATAAATTAAATAATATCTGCACAAAAGCATTTTTACAGAAAATAGAGAATGAGTTTTGTGTGATTTGGCACTTTTGCTGGATAGATATGAGCACAAGGAATCTAACAAAATTGGTTTCGCGTGTTACTCAGGTGTATTCGATTTATTATGCATTTCACAAATTTCAGTCAATTTCTAGTAATTTACTGATATTCGGAAAAGACTAAAAGGATGCCGGCCAATCATATTTGTGCCACCAAGGCGACCACAGAATCAGGGCCACACCAGATCCGTGGCATGCCAGAATGGATCCAGCCAATCACACGCGAAAACGCACACGGGGTCATGGCGCACCAGATCCGGTCATAGTCACACCGGATCCCTGGCCGGAGTTCAGTCGGCGGCTCGCCAGAGAGCGGCGGCGCACTCGCCGCAACGGAGGTTCCAATGATCAAAACGCGCAGGATTTGGGCTAAAAGAGAGAGCGCTGAATGACGATTTTACCTCGGTGACTTGGAGAGGGTGGCCGGCCGGAAGATGCTCGGCGACGAGGTGCCGCGAGTGGAAGAAGACCGGCGGCGTCGCGGAGGCGGAGTAGAGGTCGAGGCGGGGCTGGATCTGGTCGAGAAGCGGCACGGCGGAACTCGGCACGGGCACGGTTGATGACGAGGAAGCCAGGAAGACGGTTGATGACGAGCTTCTCGCGGCGATGAAAATCGGCAGCGGGGAAAAGCTCGAATCCGGTCACTCGGCTGCGGTAGAAAGAAAATGGTGAGCTCCGAGGGGTGCGCAAGCGCGGCGCGAATGATGATGAACAAGGAATTGAAGCGTGGCTCACCAGAGAAGACAGAATCAACGGCGATGAGTTCGCTAGCCCATGGCCGGACATGAAGAAGACCAGCTCTAATCGAGGGCTCGCGGCACGAGAAGACGACGACCTCGGCACTAGCCCCAGGACGTCATGGCAGCTCCACGCGAGGGCTTGGCTGCGCCGGAATTAGCTCTTTGGCGGCGAGGTGAGCTGGAGCTCGGCAGGCGGCGAGGTGAGCTAGGGCTTGGCGATGGGGAAACGAGGGAAATGGTGAGGGAGAGAGCCGGAAGGGAGCGGGGTCGCGTTTTGAAGCAGCTGCGCAGCGACGAGCAGGCCCGAGCACCGCCCGGCGAGCCGTAAGACGGCTTCAGCGAGAGAGGTGAGGCTGACGAGCGGGCCCCACGGCATTTTTTGAATTTCTGAAATTATTCAAACTCAGATTTACCCAAATTTTGTGCACACAATTTGCACTAGAAAACGAGATTCAAAAATTGCGAAACTGGTCTTGAACGAATGATTGAAAGACGGAGAATCCAGTGACATAACATGCACATCTCAATTCGCAAAAATTCAAACGGCAACTGGTCAGAGTTGGTCATTTTGGAGACTGTGGATTTTATTGAGCATCTAAACGAATTTCACCAAAAATCATCCAAAATTCTGATATCTGAAGGACTATCACTAGAATTTTAGGTTGGCTAGCTTAGATTGTTACAGAAATTTCCGAATTCCTTCACAAGCTTGGGTTTGACACTTGTTTGAATTTTGAACTTTGAATTTTGAATTTGATTTGGTTTGAGTTTCTGTTCGGTTTGGGTATTTGCAGAAGTTGCATCACAGTGACATGGGGTGTCACACTCAGTTCAAGGAAACATTTTTCCTCAGGTCCACTCATTAAACATAGCAAAAATGAAAGGAGAAAGGAACAAATAAGAACATCTTGTTGTCGATGATTTCTGTTGAACATATGACGTGCTTGTCATTCTTGTCTTGCAAACCTGAACGTGAACAGCCAATAAACCTGATAGTAGAACATCTGAAGTCTGAACTTGCAATTGCAAAGGGACATAAACGAGATGTACTCTTTTGGGCCACCGCTAAGACTCGGAGCCGCAGCCAAAGGACCTCCGCATTCCTTCACAGCGGCGCCACGTCCTGATTTGCACCGTTGCCACCTCTGCGAGTCCGAGAATCTGTCGCCGCCTGTGACCTCTGCCCAGTGCCGGCGCCACAAGTCGTATGGTTGAGCGGTCGGGGCTGCTTGTAAGCCAGACATAAACTAACCCGTCACTAGACTATGTACTTCCTCCGTTCTTAAATTGATGTCGCTGTTAATTTTTTGAGCTACGTTTGACTACTGGTCTTATTTAAAAAAATGATTTATTTTATCACAAAAGAAATTTGAAACATAATTTATAATATGACTTATTGGAGCTAATATTTTAAATAAGACGAACGGTTAAACATAATTCAAAAAGTCAACGATCAGAACCCGGTAAGCAGTTAAACCGCCCAAACCCGCTCTGCCGGTTTGGTTTTGATTAGAACCAAACCGTGGTCAAGGCTAGTTGGCACCTCCATCTATTGGAATCCATTTGGAGATGGTTGTAGTCCAACCGACTGAAATTACCTGGTACTCGGGAAGTGGAGGACAAGGATTGGACTAGAAGGTCCATTTAAAGCAGCTTTGTGAGGGCAACAAATCTTTTAATTGGAGCGAGAAGCGTGGAACGTTAGACTAGTTATGGTGCTCTCAAATAAACCTGTGCTGTCCATTATCTTCAATCTGACCATTCGGATGCACTTCATACTATCTTGAATCCCACTAAGCAATATGTTAGTATTTTATTGTAGTACTAGTACACGTGCTTGTTTAAAAGGTTTAAAACGGTATTTAAGATGCAACGATAATATATTCTATCTGAATAACAAAACAAACTGATTAAGTCAACAAAACATATATGAAATTGGAAGATTTGTTAAAACAATACTAATTAACAATAAAAGTACATGATAACTCTGTAGATGGCTGCCGAAACTCAAAAGAAGACCCAATTTACAACATGCTGGTTCTGATTTTTGAAATAGCATAGTTTGTTTCATTACCAGCAGGCGCCATATATACGTACAGAAAAGCATGTAACAAGCGAAATGTGATAGACGAGATTATTCCATGGGAATATTTAGCAAAAAGAAAAAGAAATGGAACAATATAGAAAAACCAAATTATTGGTAATTTTTAGTAGCTACATATCCAACACGCCAGAACTGTACTTCAGAAGTTACAACATGTTAAATCCAATGTCATATATACTGCAGAAGAAATATTCTGGGAAGGCTAAAACACACCCATAGACTTCGTTGTCCACACAGAATTTTTGCCGCGCGTGTTAAATGTTAGAAGAATAGTGCAGTTCGCTAGATTCCAACGGTTGAAGTTCAAAAGCCATAAAAAAACAAAAGATGTACAATGAAAACTTAGTTCACAAAGAAATTCGGCCAAGACCACTGAAATTGACACACAGTACTGGAAAGTAGTGGCTGAAACACTGCAGTTTTCAAACAAATGTAATTCCTCCGTGCGGGTTGTGGCTCGGTGGGCTGTGGATTCTTCTTGTTAATGAAATTTTAGAAAAAATATTAGACTCTTGAACTAATTTTTATTTATGGTTCTGTAAGGATAAAGATAATATATGTATTCGTTTGAACGACAGGGACTCCGAGATAATCTTGTAACAGTATTATCTTCTTAGATAGAATATTGTAACAGAATTATCTTCTTGAGAATAAGGAGTGGAGAAATAAGGAACTCAAAACTGAGCAACGTTAACCAAAAGTTAAAGTGATAGCCATACAACTGAGATGTCACTGTTTACAGCTAGTGAACTAGTCTATAGTCATCCCCGAGCGTCCAGAATTTTAGCATTATTGTACAAATTGGTAACCACTAACCAACGGACTCAATTCTCTATACCTCAAACAAACTTACTCAAACCAAGAAACGTACATTAGTTCATTTCAATGACCTAAAAAGGCTGCAGTGTACTCTAAGGTTTCTAGTTTAGACCCGTGGCAACCATATAAATGATGGTTGTGTACATCATGATTTGACTCGTTGGTGAGCTATAAATTTAGCAGCTAGACTTGTGCCACGGGTCTCCTTATTCGTAACCTGTACCTATATTTTACCTGTATAAATATATGGGGAAGGTTTCGTGTCGTGGCCAGTAGCTCCTGGTTCATCGGAGCAGAGGAGTGTCAAAACTGAGGGGATGACTGAGAAGCTACAATGGAATTTGCCGGCAGCGGTTGCGTCGCAAGACTCACGCCTTTAGTAAGGAGTGGGACGCATGGGCAATGGGAACCAAAGATGTCTCAGCACAGGGTTTGGATAGTAGGGGTGTTCGTTTCCTTCCTCTAAATTTTAGATCTAAAATTCTAATTATAAAACCTTATTTAGATGAACGTAAATTTACGAGACAAATCTAATGAGCCTAATTAATCCATGTTTTAATACAGTGATGCTACAGTAACCGTCTTCTAATCACGGCTTAATTATCCTCGTTAGATTACTCTCATAAATTAGACCAAGGGTTCTACAGTTAGTTTTGTAATTAGAATTTATTTAATACCTTAAATGATAAAATTCTTTTTGATGTGATCCCTCTAAATATTAAATCTCTATGAACGAACACCCCTAAAGAGTGACCTTGACAATACTTCAGAGTTCCAGTCGTTCAACTAGAAACACGAGTGACGTGATGTCATGCTCCGCCATATAGACATAAACACGTCGCAGTTGGAGGTAAGCTATGAGCTCCTGGCACCATCGTCACGAACTCCAGCGTTAGACAACTAAACGAAATCCTATCTTGTTAGGAAACTTCGAAAATAAAACAGAGCATCATCAGCTCCCAGCCTCCCACCAAACAATGATGCATTTTTTATTTTTTTTTTATTTTAGGATAAAACGATGATGATGCGTGTTGGAGCAGCGAATCTTACACTTGCCGACAAGACTCCCCCTCACCGTTTTTGTGTGAAACATCCGCTGCTTGCTGCTTTTCTTGTGCTTTGTTGCACTATGTGGTTAACAACAGAGCATCCACGAACGCATGTCACAATATTAAACCAACTTAAGGGATCTCGTGCTGCCTGTCCATTCTTCCGGTTGATTAGAGAGACGTGCCAGCTCTGTCATACTTGAAAAAAAAAATAGTACATTAAAGCAGATTTCATGCTGGGTGCATGGTCTTTTGGCATGTACATTAAAGCAGATTTCATGCCCAGTTATCTTCATGATGATCGGATTAGTATGCATGATACCACAAGTATGATACTAGTAGCAGTAAAGAGCTGACAGCGGAAAAGTTTCCGCTTCTCCTAGAGTTCTGACAGACGTACTTGTTTACAGTGAGGCCACATTATTTTTTCTGATGGCGTGTCGGCCTGTGGACGTACCGCGTGTGACAGGTGTTTTTACTGACTTCACAAGAAGAAACCATGTGGAGCACGTCACCTTTTACCATGTGCCCTACCTGAGCTTTTTGTGTGTTTCCTTGTGGGGCCGTTGGCTGGTGGTTGCCCTTGGGTTAGACTTTTTAGATCTAAATTTTAAAAGACTCTAAACAAAGAAAATCTAATACTAAATAAAGTCTAATAACAAAATCTTTTTACAGATAGGTACATCTTTACGACACGAATCTAATGAATTTAATTAATCTATGTTTTGCTACAGTCATGCTACAGTAATGCTACAGTAACCATCGTCTAATCACGGCTTAACTACCCTCATTAGCTTCGTCTCACGAATTAGACCTGGAGTTCTGCAGTTAGTTTTGTAATTAAACTTTATTTAATACTTTTAAATAAGAAGATTTTTTTTTAGACCCTCTAAATTTTAGACCCTGTAAAACGAACACTCTATTAGAAGATTTCTGGTGTGGCCCGTAAAGCTGATGCCCCTTGGTGCTGTGCAGCAATTTCTCTTTCCCGATGTCTTTCCCATGCTGTTTTTTGCTTTTGTCTAACCAGCCACGTTTCTTTCAAGACACGAACAGGCCACAAAAGCACCCAGGGTTCTGCAAAAATCATCCCGGCGCGGCAGCGCGCCGGCACACCCTGGTGATATTAGACGCCGTAAAACTTCTCTAATTAAAATGCCGCCTCTGCAGAAGCTCGTTGAATGCGTTCCATGTGAAGATTTTAGGATGATGACTGTTTTTATTAGTGGCTAGTAGATCATAAATAGCTTTCAGTTGGGCTTGAATTTGAACCATTCCACCGCTGCCTGTAAGATAAATAGCTAGTCTCTGCATCAATGTTTGGGAAAATGTAGTTAATGTAGATTGGCTAGTTGGGCCTGTTCGTTTCAGTGGCTAAAATTTTAGCCTCTGTCACATAAAAGAGAATCTTGTCATTTAAGGTATTAAATAAAGTTTAATTACAAAACTTTTTTACAAATGGGGGCTAATTTCCGAGATGAATCTAATGAGCCTAATTAATCTATGTTTGGCTACAGTGATGTTACAGTAACCATCTTCTAATCATGGCTTAATTACCCTCATTAGGTTCGTCTCGCGAATTAGCCTAGGGCGTCTGTAATTAGTTTTATAATTAGACTTTATTTAATACTCTGAAATGGTAAAATTCTAAATGGCTAAAATTTTGGCCAAAGAAACGAATAGGCCCATATATAGGAGGTTGTACACCCTTTTCTCGGCATTGCAGATAGCAAGGAAGGGCTGTTGAAAATCTTGCTGTGGTTGTTGCAGGACAAGATAAATTCAGTAGGACTATGAGCGGGATGCATAGGAAATAAGAAGTCAACGAGCATTTTCAGTTGTCTTGGCCGGGCAAACAGATGCAGTATCAACCGATTCAACACCGGGCCCAGGTGCTTGCAATGGGTGCCGCCCCCTGCCGCGCGTGGAACAAGACAAGCATATAGAGATAGATACACGGCTGGGGGTGGGATGCACCGGGAATGTGAACAGAAGGTCTCACGCCATGGCGTTCCATGCTACAGGACAAGCAGAGAAATACATGGAACTTGATCGGTTGAACCGCAAGCACGAGCGAACTACTGTGGTGCTCGCATGTACAAGCAGCCCGGTTTCTGGCGATGAGATGAACGGGGCAGCTGCTGCTGCGGACTGCTCGTCTGTAATACAATGATCCGGTGACTGTAACCCATGAACAGAGGTTCATTTCCTTTTTCTCTCTAGTAAGTAATGTATTATGATGGAACCGTTTGAAGATATGTATACGATTCAGCTCTGTAATGACGCCAGAAGTACAAAGAAAAAAAGCACGGACCAACTGCTGGTGTGGACTCCAGTCTGTAATACAGCGGTGCGGTGAACGAGTCAGCTCTGTAATGACGCCAGAAGCCAGCTGCGTTACATAATTTTGATAGAATGGCTCCTATATTATTCTGAAACGATAAAGATCAGAGCAACGTAGGCTAGCTTGTTCTTGTTTGGCCAATAGGGAGTCAGAGACATTCTCTATTGTATGTTGGGTCGATGCTTGTCTTCTTAAGATTTAAGAATGAGTGGACAAATATGGTGTGAAAACAGACTCCAGGGTAATCATAAGCTAGCTAAATCATAATATCCATACAAATAACGTTGTGAGCATGCTTTGAATTTCTTCTTGCAGAACGTAGAGTCTTACTATCTCCTAAGAACTGAACCCTGTCTATGTTACCTAATCCTTCTTTGACTAATCTAACTCTGTTCAGCTAATCAATATATTTTGACGAGCTGCTGCGCGAGAATCTGTCAATTAATATATTTTTATAATTCAGAGCCTGACTGACTTTTCGAATATCTCTGTCAGCTGTAGGGGCCAGGTAAATTGATGGCAAAATTACTTATGCTTATCACAGTTGTGCTGATGAGCTAAAGCCAATGTAGTCGATACTGTTTCCACATCAAGATTCTTGCAAAGGATGCTTTCACATACCGACTTGAGGCGCTCAACAGCATATATATCGGCAGCCACAAGTAAATGCCAAATCATTTCGTTGCTACCGCCACCTCCAAGATGATCCATATCAGGCAAAGAATCAGTATAGATGAAATGGAGAAGGGCTTTATGTTAGAACTAATGGATCTCAAACTAATAGGATCACTAGTCAGAATTAGATCACACCTAGAGACTTAAATTTAATTACTGAATTGACTTACCTGTCATGATTTTAGCCAGTAGAGGCTGTAGATGAAGTAGAACAGCCGCAGGTGTAGAAGATAGGAGGGACACCGACTTCCACGCCCTCCAGCACACTGTCTGATCGGTAGGTTAGGGTTTAGGCTAACCCTAGGCTTAATTTCATGAATTAGCCAATCAATGAGATTAGAGGGTCTCCCTTTGGTTATATAGAGCTGTAGGCGCGAGGCCGGGCCCTTAGATGGGCTTAGTTTTGCCTCCCGATCAAGGCAACTAATTGGGGTTAGAAAAATACCAACCCCCCCCCCCCCCCCCCATGACCAAAGGTCAATGGCTAATTCTTCATAGTATTTACGTTATCGATCATGTGTAGGTGGATATGTACAGATCAATAATCTCCCTCTTAATCGAACAATTTTAATCTTAAACTTAGACTCATGTTCGCGTTATGTTCACACTTGATACCATAACAATACCTGACGAATCAGTCAGCGGAAGCTATATCGGTGTCCCGAAACGTAATTAACCAAAGTCTGCTACAGCATCTCGATAGAACACTTATTAATCTTAATTAGGAGTTTGTTTATTCGGCCTCATCCAGAATCATATTTCGGATCAATCACCAAATCCATACTAAATTTCGTGAAAAATAGGACAGGAGATAGAATCCTCAATTAGTCATGTTGCTAGCTATTTACTTAAAAGCATTAATAAAGACTTGATTCTGGGACCCTTCTTTCATAACATTCATATTGCCAACGGGCTTGACGCCGTCAACTATGTTACTACTTGAAAGGAATACTGTAATCAAATATAGCAATATAGACTACAATCAAATGTAGACTTAATAATGATAATACCGGAATATATTTCATCAGCCTGCTTAAAATAAAACATGCCATACAAAACAACATTAAGAATGCTAATCTTGCATTAGAGCTTTCTGCAGAATGGCTCATATATGTAAGAATGAAGGACATAAAACTTAATTGACACGCCCTCACAAAAACTTTATCTGAATAGTATTCAATTAAATAAGCATGTTATATGGTGCATTTAACTTTAAACACCTTTTCGAGCGGACCTCCTCTGGACTAAAACTAATAAAACTTTGTCAAGCATTCCGGCTTGTCATGCTAAGTCAATGACTTATAGACATTAACATATAGCTTCCATATTAAGCTTTTAGGAACGTCTTCCTGTTTATCTTATTCTTAATCTTATACTTATGATAAAACTTGCTATATCAAACAAACTAACAGGCATCATCATATTTGCATCCCATAGTGTCAATTCAAAGTCTCTCTTAACTTTTTGTGCTTGAATGACAATCCCAATACTCACTTTGGTCCCATCAAAGTGTCATACTCTCCAGAATTTGGGAAAGTGTCACCAGATGTATTCTATGATATGATGAAAACATTTCTCCTTTCTTGGAATGCAAGCTTATTTCATTTAATTTACGGAGAAAATAATCATCTTAGAGTATCAGTATCTTAATTAATCCACCTTAAAATAAATCGTGGTTGCCCACGATATACTGGAACCACTTCTTCATAAAATTTGCAGACCCATTACAGTCTGCTGTCTTGACTCCATCAGAAAATTGCTATGAGGCGAATTATACTTATATTCGAACTGCATAGACCTTTTTATGACCTCTCTTATATAATCTTAGAAGTAACTCAGACTTTTCCTTTTGTGCCCAAAACTTAGCTAATGTAGATCCTCAACAGAGTTAGAAAAGAATGGAGAAAACACTTATGGCACGATATGATAAAATCATATATGTATGTATGTATATACATTTTATCTTAAATCATTGATATAGAGAAACTTATCCTATATCTCAATAAGATTTATTCTCCCCCATTTCCTTTCATGTGAGCTTTCATTGAATTTTGAATAATCAAATATTAAATATGTCGGCACATAAACTTATCTAAAATTACAATGATAGCTCTTTAACCACTGATAGCTCTTCTATTATACCACTGATCAGCTTGCCTTGCCACCACTAGCCCATTCCGGCGTTGGCTAGATAATGAACTAGAGCAGCAAAGCTATGATTAAATGTCCATAAAACAGCGTTGGCCAGTATCATGAACACAACCATACTTCAATCATCTCTAATTCCATTGCACCAACTCACAACAGCGTTGGCCAGAAGATGGGTGACACAACACAATCTGTGAGAATTACCCCGAAACAGCGGTGGCCAGTTAATAGAATTAAACCACACATAGTGAGACAATTGGTCTTTATGGAGTATTGAATACTCCTATCACAATGGTAGTTCTAATAATCATATCTTGCATGATAAAGTTGCTCTTGAACTTCTATTCTTAAAATCTTATGCATAATTGTGTCCTTAAATCTTATGGACGACAAAATGCCATGGAGAGAATTTATTAATATATTTCTAACATTAATTCTTAACTTTGACAAGAGCAAATCTTAATTAGGAATATTATCTGGAGTGTCTTTAAAACTGATGAGACATGTCATTCTCCCCCGGAATTTGTGGTCTAAACGTGAGTGCACCACATATTCGACAAGGTCTCATCAATTAACTTATTTCATCTAATTCTCACGCATGACAATAGATTAAACTTAATGATATAAGAGATAAACTCATAACTTAAAGAGAATATATACTCAATGAAATACATATTGAAACAAGATGTTTCGCTGAATTACATTGAATATCATCAAGCTTAAATAACTAAATTCACTAACTAATTCTAAGATTGAAGGCACTAACTAAAATCTAAGAATCACTCCCCCAATTTTATGGAAATCTTATACATGTGTCAATACAATGCTCTATATATGAATCGGAGAGATCCATCCCAAAACACTTAAGCTCATAAGCAATGTCTCACATATGGCATACATGCCGAGCGCATCCACGGCGACCATCATGGCGCAAGATGGTTAGTCTTTTGATGAGGAAACTTGTGCATATTTGCCTATGACTTGACTCAATTAAAGAGAGGAGTTCACCAGCAATCATGTCCTCATTATACTCAAATTCTCCCCTTATGCCATCTGAAATTGAATGCTTGATGATTTCTTTGGCAAACTGATTGTCCTTTTCCCATTTCTCTGACTTAAAGTTGTACTCATGCATCTTCTCATCATAGTTCTTGCTGCCTGAAGTTGGAGGAAATGGCTTGACGGTATGAAGCACATAATCAAGCTCTAGAGACTTGAGATTGTCTTGCACCTTCTCTTTCCATTGAAGGAATTCATTGCCATTGAAGGGCCTAAGGATTCTCATGTGGCCCTCAGCTGAAAGGACATAGCCAAACAATAATGCTTAGTAGATATCTTAATGTGCTAATAAATGTGCAAAAGAAGCATTATTAATCTTAAAGCACACTTAATAAATGCAAATTATGCATTTTCTTATTAATCTTAAGGCAAGATGGAAAAGTATCTTAAATCTTAGACTTAAAATAGTGCAATAAAATGCACTAAATAGCATGAGAATAATCCTAAGGTGGACTGATTACAAACATGCAAAATAAGTAACAACTTGCATCACCGGTTGGGAAAACAAGCGAAACTTATTTACTTATAATAAAACAACATAAACTTACTTACTTAGAGAAAAAACTCTATTATTGGGAAAAATTTAATTGATCAAGCTTAATAGTCTCAGCAAACGAATAGTTAATATTCTCAACTTAATATGCTCATATGTTCTCGAAAGATGTCTCAAATATCATCAGAAAAGGCTAGGCGTTAACTTAATCATATTATTTCTCAACTATGTTAATTTCGCGGAGAAAAAACTTATTTGATCATTAAAGGGGATACTTAAAGCTTAATAATGTTGAGAATTACATTAATAGCTAAGAACTCATAATTCTGTGAAAACAGAAAACTTAATGTAAAACTCACGAAATATGTACCTTATATGTATTGTAAAAATTGTCAAAGAATTTTGCTCAACTCAATAGCTAAATTAATCTTGAACTTATGCCTTAAATTATTATGCTCAACCATAATATTTAATTTACTCCATATGGTATTCTCAAGATAACAGCGGAAGCTTAAAATTAGCAAATTATTGCTACTAAATATTCTTGATAATTTAGCTTAATAAATTTCCCAAATAGTATTTGAAAAATTCCCAAAATAATCTTAGAAAGTTATGAGGCATTTTACTGCAGCACATCTTAATATGTCACTTAAAATTAGCAGGAAAAATATAGCTCATAAATAATACTTAATCTTATTTCTTAATTAGGTAACTAAAACATGAATTACTGGACACTTAAATTAGAGCGATAACTTAATTGAGTCCATGTCTTGAAATTTGGCCAGCAACAGCCCATAGTATGCGGACACGGAAGCGGCCCAAAACGAGGGATGTAGCCCAACTCAATTGCGCGAGAAAACTAGGCGCGGTAGCCCAGCAGAGCCCGGCCCAGTACACGCATACGCGCACGAATCTTAGCGCAGCCCATCGCGCGGCGCAATTCTATGCAGGCCGGCACGGGGTCATTGGGCCGTCGGCCTGAAAACTAGTTGGCAGGCCGCCGAAACGGCCCGACTCGCACGCCTGCGCGCGGGGCGCATCTCGGCCAGCCCAACTGATGGCTGGAACACGCGCCGTCGGATCGGGAAAAGACGGAATCGGATGGCTGAGAGGGGTCGATGCGGGATAAAACCCGGTCGGAAACCCTAGCGAGCATCACACACTCTTCTCCGCCCCGCCGCTCCTCACTCCTCTTCTTCCTCTCGCCTCACTCTCTCTGGCCTGAACGCGAGCGCGAGCGACGGTGCGTTGACGCCGGCCG
>LAPY01000338.1:168323-186905 GCA_000970635.1 Eragrostis tef | reverse complement strand
TTTTTTTTTTTTTTGAGGTAGACTCTTGTTGTGTCATGATGTTGACCATAAATACAGAAACCAAAATCCGTTACAATATATTTCTATACCTTGGGGAGCTACTCTGTTTTTTGACAGCTTGAGATGTGAGCTCTGTAAGCCTTTCAGAGCCTCATTGTCTTTTCAAATATATCGATCAGCTCTGATGGGCAAGTTGCCTTGAGATTCTGGTAACCTTTGGTTGCCACCACTGCATCCATCACATTTGGACTGGATGTAAATTGAAGGCAAAATTCCTTAAGCTTGTCACAGCTGTGCTGATGAGCTAAAGCCAACGTAGTCGACACAGTTTCCACATCAAGATTCTTGCAAAGGATGCTTTCACATACCGACTTCAGCCTGTCCACAGCACACATATCGGCAGCCACAAGACAGTGCCACATCATTTCACTCTTGGCGTCACGTCCAAGATGATCCATATCAGGCAAAGAATCAGTATAGATGAAATGGAGCCGGGCTCTGAACACCGCCGGCTGCACGTCTTCGATGGTGACATGTTGTTCCGTCGCCTCCGTCATTGGCCCGTAGAGCTCCGCTTTGAAAACCGGTGACCGCATCGCGAGCACGACCTTGTGAGCTTTGAAAGTCTCTCCTCCAACACTGAATGTGACGTCTGCACCCTCCTCTGAATCTAATAACTTGCCGAGCTGCTCCGTGATGTTGGACGGCGGCACCTCGACCTGGTTCAAGAACCCGGTGTTCGATACCCGTGGTTTCTTGACGGTGACAGAGCATACAACGGTGAGGTGATCATCACGAAGGCACGCTGATTTCTCAAACACACTCCGTTCCACGTACAAGCATGCGCGGGGCCGAGAAGGTTTACTATCAATACCACAAGATTCAAACACCTCGAGGTCTCTCGTATTGTCCACCATGGACGGTGACCCGGTGGTTTGGTCGATCAGACTCAGTTCGCTGAAAGCACGCACCTTGGCATTCTTGCTCAAGAGCTCTAGGCCAAAATAGATGTAGTAGCAGCTGCCGTAATCGATCCCATTTGGGTAAAAGAGGATGCCCAGTCGAAGCCGCCCACGGAGAAGCTGCCAGACCTGATGAATTCCCCGGAGCACATCACCTTGTATTCGCTGTACCCGGAGATCTCAAACACATGCTTGCCGTGATCCGTCTCCGGAGTGCACGTTGACACTGTCGTCGGCGTCGGCATGTGGCGAGATGTCGGAGACGTGGACGGCGGCACGACAGTGGCAGGAAGGCTGTGCCCTAGAATTGTTCCTCCGATGCTGAGAAGTAAGACAAAACGTGCCCTTCAGGATTGCAAACCTTCCCTGTTTCTTTTATTTACATATCGCGTCAGTGGCCGTACCCGACTCGGGGATGAAACCAGACGACGACGCCGTTCTTTTCTCCCGTTTTTGTTTCTGAGATTGTTTATTGCCAATCAGGAACGGATACTTCCCGCATCAAACGTCTTCCCTGGAATACTTGTGCTTTTGTTTCTGAAGAGCGTTACCAAAAAGAAATCACTATCCCACACGCGAGGTGTTCTATTTCCCACCTTTTCTTTCCTCCTTTTGCCACAGACAAAAACAAGACAAAAACAGAAACTCAAATCTGTCTCGGAGTCCACCGCAAAGAAGAGATTGCAAGAGGCTTTTTTGTTTTTGGCCTGTATGCGCAGTCTAATCTCAAATCTGTCTAATCTCAAGAATTATGCAGTCTCATTCCTTTTTGTGCAGGTACCGTCTATAGCTATGTTTTCGACTTTTCATGAGAGGTTGGTAATCTGAACTAAAGATAGACCTCGTGGTTTTCTGATGACATGCAGTTTGGGTAGCATGAATTTCATCTGCAAATGCGAGCTTTTGCGTCCTGGGATGAAGCAGCGTCTAATCCAGAGGTACAGTGCAACTGCTAGAACTGCAAACCATGAGTCTTCTTAGAGAGTTAGCAGTATCTTCGCACGCACCTTGGCATTCTTGCTCAAGAGCTCTAGGCCAAAATAGATGTAGTAGCAGCTGCCGTAATCGATCCCATTTGGGTAAAAGAGGATGCCCAGTCGAAGCCGCCCACGGAGAAGCTGCCAGACCTGATGAATTCCCCGGAGCACATCACCTTGTATTCGCTGTACCCGGAGATCTCAAACACATGCTTGCCGTGATCCGTCTCCGGAGTGCACGTTGACACTGTCGTCGGCGTCGGCATGTGGCGAGATGTCGGAGACGTGGACGGCGGCACGACAGTGGCAGGAAGGCTGTGCCCTAGAATTGTTCCTCCGATGCTGAGAAGTAAGACAAAACGTGCCCTTCAGGATTGCAAACCTTCCCTGTTTCTTTTATTTACATATCGCGTCAGTGGCCGTACCCGACTCGGGGATGAAACCAGACGACGACGCCGTTCTTTTCTCCCGTTTTTGTTTCTGAGATTGTTTATTGCCAATCAGGAACGGATACTTCCCGCATCAAACGTCTTCCCTGGAATACTTGTGCTTTTGTTTCTGAAGAGCGTTACCAAAAAGAAATCACTATCCCACACGCGAGGTGTTCTATTTCCCACCTTTTCTTTCCTCCTTTTGCCACAGACAAAAACAAGACAAAAACAGAAACTCAAATCTGTCTCGGAGTCCACCGCAAAGAAGAGATTGCAAGAGGCTTTTTTGTTTTTGGCCTGTATGCGCAGTCTAATCTCAAATCTGTCTAATCTCAAGAATTATGCAGTCTCATTCCTTTTTGTGCAGGTACCGTCTATAGCTATGTTTTCGACTTTTCATGAGAGGTTGGTAATCTGAACTAAAGATAGACCTCGTGGTTTTCTGATGACATGCAGTTTGGGTAGCATGAATTTCATCTGCAAATGCGAGCTTTTGCGTCCTGGGATGAAGCAGCGTCTAATCCAGAGGTACAGTGCAACTGCTAGAACTGCAAACCATGAGTCTTCTTAGAGAGTTAGCAGTATCTTCAACTAAGGCCCTGTTCGTTTCCTTTAGATCTAAATTTTAGAAGGCTCTAAATAAAGACAATCTAATACTAAATAAAGTCTAATGATAAAACCTTTTTACAGATGGGTACATTTTTACGACACGAATCTAGTGAATCTAATTAATCTATGTTTTGCTACAGTCATGCTACAGTAACCATCGTTTAATCACGGCTTAACTATCCTCTTTAGATTCGTCTCACGAATTAGACCCAGGGTTCTGCAGTTAGTTTTGTAATTAAACTTTATTTAATACTCTTAAATGAGAAGATTCTTTTTTTAGACGTCTCTAAATTTTAGACCCTGTGAAACGAACACCCCTAAATGGCAAATGCATATAACAATAGTTGTAAGACACATACAAGATTAGCCTAAAATTAAAGTCACTTAAAAATGATTATGAATATTTTCACTCCCCTGTGAAGTCCTGAAAACGAGAACATGGCTCGTACCAAGTTATGATTCAAATAATCTAGATACCAAAATATCTTTCATCCCCTGTTTTGGCACGAATTTAGTCAGCCCTATAAACTTTTGAAATTGCAGATGCAGCTGTGCTGTGTCAAAAGGCAATGTTACACTATTCAATCTTCTAGCTGTCAGTTTCATCGCAAAAAAATTTTTTATGGAAAATATCAAAGACAAATAAAATTGGTACAAAAATATGTGGACTCTGCACTGCCTGACGCTGAAGAAAAGAACAGCTGTAAAGTTTTGTGCATAGACTGACAATATTTTGCTTCCCAGAGACTGGTACTTAGTGATATTCGTAATAACTTATTAGACACTAATGTACATTCTTTATGGCCCAATATATAGCAGACCCCACAAGGGATTTTCGACAAACTGAACTGTAAGCACTGAATTAGTAACAGAGTGACGAGGCAACTTTTGTTCACTAACACAGCACATCCAAAATCACAGCCAAATAAGAGACAAAAAGAAGCTTATATTTTGCGGCTCATTGTCTTTTCAAAAGCATCTGCCAGCGCAGAAGGGTAGGTTGTCTTGAGGTTTTCATAACCTGGGGTTTCCACCAGTGCATCCATCACATTAGAACTTGTTATAAAATCAATGCACATATCCTTAAGCCTTTCGCAGTTATGCTGATACGCTAAAGCCAATGTACTTGAGACGGTCACCACATCGAGATTCTTGCAAAGGATGCTTTGACATACTATCTTGAGCCTGTCCAGAGCGTATCTGTCAGCAGCCACGAGTAAATGCTGGATCATGTCACAGTGAGCATCCGTTCCAGGCAACGAGTCCGTATAGATGAAATGCAGCAGCGCCCGAAAGACAGCAGGCTCCATGTCCTCAATGGTTATATGGTCCGACCTGGCCTCTCGCATCGGCCCATAGAGCTCTGCCTTGAATACAGGTGACCGCGCAGCGAGCACGATCTTGTGTGCCGTGAAATTCTCACCTCCAACGCTGAAAGTAACGTCTGCTCCCTCCTCTGCATCCAACAAGCCGCCAAAGTGCTTGGCAATGTCTGATGGTGGGACCTCGATTCGGTTCACTGGTTTAGTTGCCGATACATGTGGTTTCTTCCTTACAGTGACAGAGCAGTGGATGGTGAGGAGATTATGCTCGAGGTATCGGGACGCCTCAAACAAACTACGGGTCATCAAATACGGAGTCTGGAGCATATCTACTCTGATCATAGGAGTTGAATACCCTTAGCTCCGTCTTGCTCACAGATGTCGGCAGACCGGTAGTCTGGTTGACTAGCATTATGTCACAAGATGCTAGCACCTTGGCGTCCTTGTCCAAAAGCTCAAGATAAGCATCTAGACTCACCGAGCGCCGCCGCCTCCTTCTCTCTCGTCAAAAGAGTCGTCGCACTCACGCGCACCTCCACGGCAACGCAATCACACGCACGCGTCTCCCCGTCGCATGCCGCCGGGCCGCCCGTCTCCGGCGAGCTCGCGCCGCCCTTCCGGCGACCCTCGTCGTCAATGTGTAGCGCCCGTAGCTTCCCCGTGCTGCGTAGAGCCTGAGCCCAAGCCTGCGCGCACGCGCCTCCCCATCGCACAACCGCTCCGCCGCCCGTCTCCGGGGAGCCCGCGCCGACTCTCCGGCCACCATTCAGCGAAGTGGACCACACGAGTAGCCTCGCGGTCGCATGCAGTGCCCCTACGGCTACACCTCCTCGTGCTATTTCCCCTATAGAAGCCGCCGGCTAGTTTTCCGGTGAGACACCGCTGCGGAAGCGCGGACCCGGCGACCTTTGACCCAGTCGTGCTGTCGCCTACGTGTCGCGCCACGTAACCTTGTCGACCCCGCCGCGTCCCAGTCGCCGAACAGTCAGCACACACAGTTCTGTGGAACCAGTGCACCGTGAACCGCATTAACACACCTCCATTGGTCCACAGCCCCGTGGACCCAGTGCACAAAACAGAGACCAGCAGCGCACCTGGTCCCGAGGCCCCACATGTCAGCCTCTCAACGCCTTGGGAAATTGCTATGTGCACAAAGCTGTTGCACACAGAAACATATTTCTAGCACTCTTCCCATATCAAAAAAACTCCCACAAAATTTTCAAGAATATTAGGTTACATTCTAAAACATTTCCAACACATGCTCACGCCAAATTAATTAGTATTATATCTATGGTTAATCCTAATTAGTTTCCTTCCCGTAAAATTGTAAAATCTATATCTCTTTCATTGTAACTCCAATTTTGGTGAATCTTTCTCCAAAATTCATCTACATTCATCCCCTATCTGTCACCACCAGAAACTTCCTCATTTGGTCCCTGTTTGGATTCTATTTGATTTATTGCTTGTTTAGATCATTAATTGTTTGCGTGGTAGATTTATTCGTCGTATTTACTTTAATCGATTGACTATCAAGCCTTTGAGGAAAAGCTGAAGACGCGGATTACGAGGACTAAAAGAAGAAGACTTGGGTGAAGTCAAGTCATAACCCCCTTTGATCATGTTGATCCTATGATTACAAATGATCCTATCCAAAGCTCACTTTATTATAAATAAATGTGCATGATGTTTAAAATGTGATTTAAATGCATAGTATTGTCCTAAGTACTTCTTGATCGCCGTGTCTTGTTATTGCTTATTCTAAGTCCATTTGTAATCCTAGGAACCAACAATCTGGATGAGGCACGATATCAGTGACAAGCTGGGTCTCTATGGCATCGCTATGTAACCCATGTACCCCACCAAGAAGTGCCCTTGCACACCAGCCACCGCCAGAAACTTCCTCATTTGCTCTATGTTGCTCTATGTTTCTAGTCAGCTAGCTTTCATATCTCGTGTACTTACTTATACCATAGCCTAGCTCTTGCCTAAGGACTCTACTTAGTGTGTTATTGCTAGTGTGCTTATCTTGTTATCTATCTAGCATTGCCTTGCCTTGTATTTGTGTCACTAGCTAGTAGAGTAAACCTATCTATCTTGTGCTAGCTAACATATCCCTGTACTAATGTTGATCCGATGGAAAGTCCTGCTAATATGAACCAGTCAGCAGTTACTTATGCCCAAATAGTTATTACTTTACATGAAACAAGTACTAGTGTTGAGTAACCACATCTCTGGTCCATGTGCATCGCTTACAAGATTAGTCTTCCAAGTTCCACGCTAAGCGGATGCAGTTGGAAACAAAACTAATTCACAAAAAATTTGTTATCTTCCTATCCAATATATCGGTTTTAATAAAACAAGTTTCGAGACGCTTTATAGGAAAACAAGTTTAATTTTATTATTCGGTTAACCACCTATTATTTATATAATTCTTTGTTAACCACCTATTCAGTTTTAATAACAGGGTTTTGAATGGTGATCAACTAACTTGAGGGTTGGAAGAGGTTCTTCTCCAGTAGCTGGCCCTGACCCTCACATTGAGTCACTGACATGTGGGTTCAGAGCCATGTGTCAGCGACTCAATATGTCAGGCGACATTACAGAGAATTCTATTTCTGAGGAGTTACGACAATCAGGTGCTTGTCATACATGGGTTTGTGCTAATACAATATAAAGCATGACAAAAATCTAATCTCATATAGTACGAATGACATATAATTTCTACCTTAATATCCATGCGAGGTCACATAAATTATATTATCACAGAAATGCAGTACCTTTCAAGGATAATTCAGTTAGCTGGGCACGTAACTTTCTTGTCCAATAGAAAAAAAATGCCAAAAAAAGGGTAATGCTCCAAATATTGGAAACTTTGACCAGATCAGAGATGATGTGTAAAAACTAGTATTTCAAGAATGGAGAGGCACTTGACACAAAAATCAAGGCCTTTTTTTTTAGGCATTTATATACTCGCGCAAGTTCCACTTCATGCGTATGTGTCGAAATTTTGTGAGGTTGATGGATATATATGATCCTGGCCTCCGTTTGTCTCGAACGTGTGTGCGCCAGTGGTTTAATTTGCATACTGATTTGGTGTTGTGTGTGGTCGTACGACATGACTAGGAAAGAATACGACGCATTTGTTTTTGTTGTGCGAGTGGGTCACTGTCGTCCAAGCAGAAGCGCGCATCTACATATGAATTCCTCGTTCTAATTCAAACTCTGTCTTTTTTTTCTTTTTGCGGTGGAATTCAAACTCTGTCTAACCGCGGGCTAGTGGATCTTACTCAAGAGAACACTAGCTTGGTGACGTATGTGCATGCATGTATCCCGCTAAAATCCGTTTTAGATACCGGATGCGTGCATATTTTGCTTATTGACCAGCAGGACTTAATAATCACACACATGCTGACATTGATGGTTATCTTCTATCGTACTAGGTAATTAAAGTGTACGTACGAAGCGTACCCTGATCGATCGACGACCATGGTTTTCTGCCCGGATGGAGCCCTATAAATGCATGGACGCATGCACAAACATAGTCACACACAACACAATTCGATCGATCGATCGAAGAAGTGTATACACGCATAATATATATCTGAGGCGATGAAGATGAAAGGTATTAATGTGCTGGCAGCAGCGATGCTGCTGGCCATGGCCGTGACGGCGGCGGCGCAGGG
The DNA here is from genome assembly GCA_000970635.1 of Eragrostis tef. Taxonomy (NCBI): domain Eukaryota; kingdom Viridiplantae; phylum Streptophyta; class Magnoliopsida; order Poales; family Poaceae; genus Eragrostis; species Eragrostis tef. Next base: position 178,921 of record LAPY01000338.1, on the reverse strand, counting down.
CATCGTGCTGACGGACAAGGACGTGGAGTCGGAGGAGAGCCTGCGTAGCCTGTACGAGAGGTGGCGCGAAGTGCACACGGTGTCACTGGATCTCGAGGAGAAGGAGAGCAAGTTCGAGGCGTTCAAGGACAACGCCAGGTACATCCACGACTTCAACAAGAAGAAGGACGTGCCCTACAAGCTCGGCCTCAACCAGTTCTCCGACCTCACCCTGGAGGAGTTCACTGCCATGTACACCGGCGCCAAGCTCGACCCCGACGCCGCCGACAGCCGCATCGCTGCTCGTGCCAAGCAGCCGCCACCGGTCGCCGCCGGCAACGCGCCGTCCGCGTGGGATTGGAGGACCCATGGAGCTGTCACTCGCGTGAAGAACCAAGGACAATGCGGTACGTGCGTGCACATGCATGTTTATATATAGGAAGATCAACAAAATAATTAAACAACTCAGCTGGCCCACCCGCGGTATTGGGTTAAGAAAAAAAATCATTTTCACACCGCCGAAAAAATTCCTGAACCCCATCTCACCCAGGACCCGCTCACCAGGTGAGACTGGGCCGAGGCAAAGCACCATAGCCTAGCTAGACTGAGTTTTCAACCATGCTTTAGGAAATAGGAGAAGCGAAGGGATCAACAAAATAATTAAAGCATTGATGATTTATATATGCATATATGCAGGGAGCTGCTGGGCTTTCTCCATGGTTGGTGCGGTGGAGGGCATCAACGCGATCGCTACAGGGAAGCTTCTTACCCTGTCGGAGCAGCAGGTGCTCGACTGCTCCGGGCACGGCGACTGTAACGGTGGATACACGTACGACTCATTCTACTACGCCCAAAACACTGGGTTAACCACGGACGGGTCCGGAAATCCTCCGTACTACCCCGTCTATACGGCTCAGAAACAGACCTGCAGATTCGACCCGGTGCGTAGTACCTTCATGCACATATTGTGCTGCTGTGTGTACAATCATACAACATTTAACTCTAGAGAGAGATTAATCAATTATAAGCTTCTAGATGCATATTTATTTTACTGATCATGCAGAACAAGCCTCCAGTGGTGAAGATCGATGCGGTATACAAAAGCAGTCGGTGTCCGTCCTCATCGACGCCACCAGCAGAGCCTTCCAGAGCTACAAAGAGGGCGTCTTCACGGGGCCCTGCGGGATAGCGCAGAACCACGCGGTGCTGATCGTGGGCTATGGCGCCACGGCGGACGGCACCAAGTACTGGATCGTCAAGAACTCGTGGGACACGTGGTGGGGCGAGAAGGGATACATCCGCATGAAGCGTGACACCATCGACACGCGGGGCCTCTGCGGCATTGCCATGTACCCCATGTACCCTATCAAGAAGGGCGCTGGCACCGACGCCGCCGTGGCGGCCTACTAGCTAGCTACCGCATCACCTGGCACATACACTCTGTGCTACACGCGCGGCAGATAAATGAACCCATAATAAATAAATAAAGAGAGTGTGTATGTACTCCTCTGTTTTTTTATATGACACTGTTGATTTTTTCGTTAAACTTTGACTAACAATATAGATTTAAATAATTAGTTTTTGAATGTGAAATTAATATAATTGGATTCATCATCAAAGACACTTTAAAGCTAACTTATACACTTAGCTATTTACACAAATATTTATAGATAAGACGAAGGGTCAAAATAACAAAAAAAGTCAACGGTGTCATATAAAAAAATAGAGGGAGTATCTTGTTTGAATACACTAGCTAGTGTGCCCAGCGCTGCAGCTATTATCTATAAATATACAAGTTTGAGATTTCAAATATACTTCGCGTTATCACTCACTTTCTCAGGTCACATGAAGGAAATCTATTTCTATTTTTGGGCTTCCTCTTCTTCCCTCCTTACTGTATTGGCCTAGATATTTCCGAACCGGATTTGGCCGAGTCAAGCATGAGGGCCGGTTTTAGGCCATTTAACATTGCGCCTAAAAATATAGGATCCACGCCCATCAGTGGATTTGGATGGGTTCTCCTAACGGAGAGCACAAAGTTCAGTAAAAGAAAAATAATTTATGTAGTAAAAAAATGCATAGAACTAGCCAATTCTAAGAAAATTATTGGGAAAAAGGAAAACCCTAGGATAGTGACCGGAGTGGCATTTGTACCGTGGAGGCAGTGGGAGTGGTGTATAAACATTCTTCGCTTCTTGCTGCTCGAGCTTTGACCACTCATGGCCAGGGGCTGGCCGTTGGGTAGGGTCCCAAAAGCCACCGCTCAATTATTGAGGGATGACATGTGAACTTTCACTGCGGGCATCGTAGTATGTAATGCAGTAGACTGCACAACCAGCGAGAACATTTTCTTGTTGTTTAAATATGTTTCAGACAATTAAGACGTAAGTCGTGTTTTGCTATCCTAAGATTCTCTTTGATTCATTTTAAAATTTATGTATTGCGAAACAAATTTTTAAAAACGAGCTTAATGACAAGAATATACAATACAATTTAGTTGCACGATGAAGACAACGTGTGATGTATGATTCTATATGAAGCCTGTTAAGATTGATGTGTCTCGTGCAAAGCAAGGAGCTAACGGTAGGAAATTGTCCAATGCACCTAACGGGCCTGAAGATTTAGCACACCTCTATCCTGGAATGAGCAGAAAGGTCATCCTCTGATGGACGTCGAGGCGAAGGGCCTGGGGATGGAGGTTTTACTACTTCCGCCCTGCTGCTCCTGCTTCAGCTTCGTTTACCGCTGCACTTGCCGACATCTAGCCATTCCAAAAACAGAAAAGGTTAACTTAATTCTGAACAAAGGAAATTTACCCAAAGCTAAATATTATTTTTTTGGAATTTTGGAAAAAGGGCTTTTATTCCTCCGCATCTAAAGCAGAACAGGCACCAAGTCTTTGTACAAAACAAAAACGAAAAAGAATAAACAGAAAAGAAAAACACAATTACAACTCCAAGCAATTCGCCAGATCCTATATGTGACCTTATACCGCCATTCTGCTTCTTTTAACTGATTGTCTCCTCCCTGGTTTCTTCTCACGCTTGGCTTCTACACCTTCCTCTCTTGCTGCAGAGGCTCATCCTCTGCTTATCTTCTCTTGTACCTGCATAAGAGACCTATTTGTTCCCTTAGCCTTCTTCCTCATCATTTGACATGACCTGTGACAAATTCTTGATTCTTTCCAACCCCATACTCTTGAAACATTTGTGCATAGAGTAAAATGAGCTTTATACCTAAAGTGCAGGTACTCTGAAGCATTCTTAATAACTTATTAGACACTAATGCAGGTTTCTTCTAACACAACATTCATAATTAGGATATCACAAGCAATTTTCAACAAACTGAACTTCATGGTATTGCGTTAATAAACACTTAAACACATTGATGGAGTGAACTATTTTTTTTTTTAACTCAGCTAATCCTAAATCACAATTAGAAGAGAGAACAAGCAGATTATATTTTGCGGCTCATCTTCTTTTCAAATGCTTCTGCTAGTGCAGAAGGGCAGGTTCTCTTGAGGTCCTTATAACCTGAAGTTTTCACCAGTGCATCCATCACGTTAGAACTTGTGATAAAATCAATGCACATATCCTTCAGCCTTTCACAGTTATACTGGTAAGCTAAAGCCAATGTACTTGATACAGTCTCCACATCAAGATGCTCGCATAGGATGCTTTGACATACCAAATTGAGCCTGTCTATGGCGTATCTGTCAGCTGCCACAAGTAAATGCTGGACCATTTTGCATTTAGCATCTATATCATCGTCCATTTCAGGCAACGCATCAGTATAGATGAAATGCATCATCGCCCTAAAGACAGCAGGTTGCATGTCCTCAATCGATATGTGGTCCAACTTGGCCTCTCGCATCTGCCCAAAGAGCTCTGCTTTGAAAACAGGTGATCGTGCAGCAAGCACGATCCTGTGCCCTGTAAATTTCTCACCCCCAACATTAAAGGTAACGTCTGCCCCCTCTTCCGCATCCAACAAGGCACCAAAATGCTCTGCAATGTTCGACGACGGGACCTCCATTTTGTTTGCTGACTTTGTTGTTGATACCTGTGGTCTTTTCCTTACAGTGACACTGCATTGGATCGTGAGGTGATCATCCTGCAGGTATGGGGACGCATCGAACTGACTTCGTTGCATGAATAAGTCAGTCTGTGGAGCAAATCTAGTAAGATCATCGGAGTTAAACATCCTTAGTTCTGTCTTGCTCACAGAAGTCGACAAACCAGTGGCCTGATCAACTAGCATTATGTCGCAAGATGCTCGCACCTTGGTATCCTTGCCCAATAGCTCAAGATAAACAGAGATGTAGTTTCTGCTAGACTCAGCGAATCCGTCGGGGTAGAAGCGGATGGCCCAGTCATGCCCACCAACAGAAAAAGTGCCGGACCTGATGAGTTCTCCGATACCTATGCCCCTGTGCTGGCTGTAATCAAAGATATCGAAAACATGCTTGCCGTTCTCCGTCTCTGCTCTGCAAGTAGATATCGTCGTCGGTGTTGCCATGTCGGGAGGCATGATCAGACGACGACCACGCCCGGAAAGAAAATAATCGGCGCAACAGAAGGGGGAATCGAGTGCCCTAGTAGAATACCAGAAAGAAAACATCTTCAAAATCGAACCGATGGAGTGGGGAAAAGGATGAAGCAGGACGAGACAAACCTTCTGAAAGGCGAGAGAAAGCGGCGACGCGGCGGCGGCTGCGGCAGCGATGGCGGCGCCGGAGGGGAGACCAGGAGTCGATAGACGCAGAAGCGCTGAACTTATAAGGGGCCCAAAGGCACTCAAAGCCCAGCTGAAAGCCCAATAAGGGCTCGTCCGGTTGTCCAATCCCCCATGGATCAGCCAGAAGAGGAAAAGAGCCCGGGCCACGGGGGAACAGCCGTTCGGTTCGGTTGCGCTTGTATGGAACCGGACTCGGCTCATCTCGGCCTATTCCACGGCATTCGGCCCGGGACGAAGTCTCGCGAGCGACTGGAGGCGACGGCATGGCGGGTGGGCGGCGGCGCGACTCGGGCCCCCGACGATGACGTGCTATCGGATCCATTCTCGCCGGTAAGCACTTCTCTATTCTATCTCCTCTCGTCTCGCAAGGGTTCTTGCTGCTTGCCCTCACGTACCGTTCTTTTCTGCTTGCTCTCGCGGTACATCGCCGGCCGGGTCGATCTGTGTGTGTGGGGGGCACGTCGTCCTAAACTAAATTCAGCCATATGCATTCTACTATTCTAGTGTCAGCAATCAGTTATATAGTTTCGAAGTGCTGAAAGCATTAGTTCGATACGATGTTTGAATGATTTTGCCACTTAAAGTGCTGATTTTTAATGGTGTCATTTGTTATAGTTACCTCAATCGTCTCTATGCGGATGATAACATGTAGATCTTGCAACTTAACTCAGTACTTCGATTCAAAAACATCATATTACAGTCAATGATTTATGAACTTACTGCACGTTCAGTCATGAACTGATTATAGCATTCATCATTTGTGCTGAACTAGAGTCAATGTTTGAATGATGTTTGGTTACCATGCCTATAGTTGCTCTGAAACTCAACACTATTGGTAATCGCCATGACGTTTGGCGTGACGTCGAGCTAATCTCGATGTTGTCCGGCCATGGCCACTCCTTGTATTGCTTCAGTGTCCTAGTCGCTTCTCCCTCCCTTGTTTCTACTCTGCATCTTAGTTGTACTGCTGTACTGAAAACTAGTAGCTTGTTTACATGACTGATTTATTTGGAGTTATGTTCTGAATAGATGACAGAAGAACCTAATTGCCTCTGTATATGCTCTGGCTACTCCAGCTTATTTTCCATTGATATTTTATTTATCCAGTTTGCATAAACTTGTTCACTTGCACTGCTAATTTCAGAATCTAGCTTGCCTCAACAAAGCAAAGACAGACTGCTACTTTGTGACTGTCCTGCTTTTACTGAATCCTAGTATTTCACACAGATCGAACCTTCTAAACAACCTGAAAGAAATTAAAAAAAAAACACCCCTGAGCTAACTAGTTAACTGAGCTAAGGTTGCTACTTGCATTGCATTTTTGTAATGCTTATCGTACAAGATGACTATGATGCATATTGCAGGACATATGACTTTCTCTTTGTAGGCAAATTTGAAGAGTTCTTTGGCATTGACCCAAAACTGAAATTAAGACCGACCAACCAAATCCATGCATATTCATGAGTTCTTGGTGTGATACTAACTATTGTGCTTGTGCAGTGTTCTGAATAGATGACAGAAGAACCTAATTGCCTCTGTATATGCTCTGGCTACTCCAGCTTATTTTCCATTGATATTTTATTTATCCAGTTTGCATAAACTTGTTCACTTGCACTGCTAATTTCAGAATCTAGCTTGCCTCAACAAAGCAAAGACAGACTGCTACTTTGTGACTGTCCTGCTTTTACTGAATCCTAGTATTTCACACAGATCGAACCTTCTAAACAACCTGAAAGAAATTAAAAAAAAAACACCCCTGAGCTAACTAGTTAACTGAGCTAAGGTTGCTACTTGCATTGCATTTTTGTAATGCTTATCGTACAAGATGACTATGATGCATATTGCAGGACATATGACTTTCTCTTTGTAGGCAAATTTGAAGAGTTCTTTGGCATTGACCCAAAACTGAAATGAAAACCAACCAACTGACTCCATGCATGTTCTTGAGTTCTTAGTGTGATATACTAACTATTGTGCATGTGCAATTTGCACTAGATGTACCTGGCATGACCTTTTTGTGCTTGTGTTGCAGTGCAGTAACATTGGAGTGGCAACAATGCTCAAGACACATGGCTGCCCAAAACTTTCACTTCTGGAAGAGAATTTTGTTATTCAAGCAGTAGTGTTTCTATCATTAGCTCTTGTATTTTATCTCTTTTATTTTCTGTCCTACTATGTGAGCAAAACCTATACATGTATTGATGTTATTTATCCTGCTTAAACTATAATCCAGTATATTGTTTCCTAGTAAAGCTTTGTTTTCTATATGTGACATGTGGGGCTGAGATATTGTAGCATCAAAATCGTGGCAATATTAAGTAGTGTAGTTTAAATTTTGTAAGATTTAAGCATCTAGGCAGTAGCCATGGATCATGAACCAACAATAGAATGGTTATTTGTGTGAAACGAAGCTTAATTCCTCCGTGATTCCCTGTTCAGCCGAACAGCAGTTTTGGGTGCAAGGGATTATGAGGATGGGGGGGATTAAACCTCCACAGGGATTAGGTGACATGCAGGGATTCACTTGATCCCCGCATGAAACAAATCCCTGCACATCAACGAGCCCTAAGAAAATACCACTTTTTTATTAATAATAAATTATATATTCATAATTTTTGTCACTAATAATTATAAAACTAGAAGCACACTGGATTCAAGAGTAGGGATGAAAATGGTGACGGAAATTCCCAATTTACCGTTGATCGTTTCCCAAAAAACATGAAATGGGAAAAACGATTATGGGAAATACGGAAATGAAAATGAAAACGGTAAAAATTACATGGAAATGAAGTGGAAATTACAAAGAGATATTTCGATCAAATAGACAGAAGATCGTATTACCTCGAAATTTTCCGTTGAAGATACTGTATACAGTAGTCACAATTGAATTTTTCTTTTACTCAACTAGCGCAAGCATCAAGCCCAACTACCTTGTGATGAAGATAATCGAAGATTCATCTTGTGCTTTTTTCAAAACACCAACAGTGGGATCGTGTTCAGGTTCTGCTAATTTGCGGATTCAGGAGCAGCACCGAGATATGGTAAGACATTAGTCAATTTTCCTCAGAAACTTGCTTGAAGAAAAAAATCACATGGGAACGCAGCCAAAAGTTTACTGGTAATATATACTCAGAGGCAATACACAGAATAAGAGGCATGGTCGCGGTAGCCACATATGGAGGGTAGTTGTAGTGTCTACGGTGTCTCCAGGCTTCGGAGACGGGAGTTCAGGGTTATTTGGATTTCTGAGTCCTCACAACGCTACTACCTGCGTGTCTAGCTTGACCAGGAGAGGGTACGCTTATTAGTAATTAGAACAAGATCGTCCCAATTTGGAGGCCGTTCGGAATCGCGTCTCAAGTTGGACGCTATTTAAGATGACGTCCTTCCTAAATTTAAAATTCCTCCCAACATTTATCATTATTAAAATTCGTAGTGTATTAATTATGAACCTGCTACAGGCCGACCAGATGGCCCGACATGTATCCAACTGCAACAATCGGGTGATGGCAGAGGTGATTTATTAGCCAAATCATACGCTATAAGCAGCCGTATATTATGCACGGTCGTGCAAAAGTCGGACTTGTGTTTCGCAAGAATACATTGGGGAATGTACAAAAGTGGTCTTAGAAACTAAAAAGAAATAAAAACAGAGACTTGTCCCCACAATTAAAAGCTAAACATCAACAAACAAAATAATAATTTCTTTTATTGTTGAAGAAATCTGACAAGATAGACAATATTCCGCTCATCAAGAAATATGCTGTTAAAAAATAGCCACTATTCCCAGTCGAATGACAGAGGCTTGATTAAGATTTACCCCCCAAGGCTTTCTGTGAACTCCATTTCAATTGGTATCAGTTATAACAAAAAAAGAAGGAAAATAGAACTTGAATTCAGGTGAATTTCCCTTTAGTATTATACTACCAAAGTCAAAGCCAAAAGGAAAAGAATCTCTACATTCAGCAATGCTACAAAATGTGTGCACTGGACAGAAAGAAAAGTGAAAAATATAACCGGTCACCCGAAGCTGCAGATAGAGATAAAATAACATTAAAAAATTTCCATTTGTCTACAACGCAAGTAATATGCTTACTCACAGGGAGTACATGCCAGAAATATCTAAATTGGGCTAGCGTCCTTCATCTCATCATCGTCGTCCACCAAAAACTGAAACGAAGGGCCCAATAGCCTGCTCAAGAGCTCTTGGTTCAACCCAATTCCTGGACCAGTAACTTCATGCCACAATCTGGCTTCAAAATTGCGCCACTTGGATCGGCTGCATGATAGTTTAGAGCAGCTGCTACCAACAGGAGCCGGACAGTACTTGAGAACTAGATCACTAATAGAAGCAGCTGCCCCAAACTCTGATGACAGTGGAGTTCCCAGTATTTGGACATGCGTCACACTGCAGAAAAAAAGGCATCATCCATCAGTGCAAATGGAAGACACATGCAATCAGAAACAGAGCCCGCAATGCCATAAAACCACTGGGAAAGGGTCACATTTCATCAGCAAATGCGAAAGGCCCTGGCACTCACCATATGTAGTACAGATCATCAGCCTGCTGCTTCTGAACCCTGCCTAGAAGCTCAACCTTCACAACTCCTCCAATGCAAAGAACTGAGCGTGGTAGCTCGAAAGATTGCAAAACATTCTCCTGGAACAGAACAAAACATTTTACTTCAAACAGTTTACACAACACGGCAGCAAATCTTGACCAAACTTTATCTGCCATATCAAAGAGCACGAAAAAACAACACCAGAAATATAGTTTTCCTAGTCAAACTAAAAGATGTTCTAGCTCCAGATTAATTCTACAGTCTGTTCCCAGATGTACTGCATGAATGAATTCACTCTTGTGAGGAAAAATAAAGCATATCAAAATGAAGAAGTATATTATGAGGACCTGCAACATTGGGAATTCCGGTGATGTGTATGTCCAGATATAGTTGCTGTCGGCGATCAGCTTCCCTTCATTTTCATCGGATACAAGATCTTCAGGTTGCAGAGGCATTTTTGGACACCCCAATCTAAAGCGAACATACTGTGCAGAAAATATTGGGTGGCCGGCCTGAAAAAATGCTGCATTGCAAACAAAATATTAGCTGTTGGTACCTAAGCTTTTGTTATAAACAAAATAAGATAACTTAATCACATACACACACCTCTGAATGGCTGTACCCTGATTTCATTAATGAGGCACAGGTCTGAAGAAAGCCTGTATATAAGATACTCCGGGACGGCAGGATCCGCCTGGCCCCCGCTGGACCAATAAGATGGCTCCAAGTTCATCAAGTCCACAACCTCCCATGGATCCAGGGTGTTCTCTATGCTTTCTTCCGGGAAATTGTCAGTGCTGGATGCCCCTATACACCCGGCGATGCAGTTCTGGCTGGTGCGAGGGGAGAGAAGAGTGTGTGCAAGGTGTGTGTAGACCATGTGGTCCCTCTCGTGGGTCTCCCACGCAGCAGCAGTAGCAGCACTTGATTCAGCAACTGCGACATTGCTACTGCTATCATTGGCAGAAGTTACTTGCTCAATGCGGGTGAAGTTGGCGACATCAGGACAAATTCGCAGACATTGTATTTTGCTGAAGTGAGTCGCCAAGACTGAAATTACAGATAATTTGGAAATCGAATTATTATTTCAATTCTCGCGGCGCGGATGATGGAAAATTAATTAACTAATGAGAGATTACAAACAAGAAAGACAAGAGAAGAGATAAATAAACGGGATTGCAAACCAGAAAAGCACGACAAATGCGGCAGAATGAATTGAACAGAATGAATACATCTAGATCCAGGCATCTCCAGGAGAAGAGGGGACATAAATAAATAAATAAATAAATACTAGGGGGGGGGGGGGGAGGGAGACCGATA
>LAPY01000338.1:114219-128203 GCA_000970635.1 Eragrostis tef | reverse complement strand
CCCCCCCCCCAAAAAAAAACAGCCTACAAAATATTGAAACCATGTGGTAATGAACAATAACAAATTGAAATCTCATCAGTAATTGACCAACCTAAGCTCTGACCAACACGTAAATTTTCCAGGTTCACTCAGGGGTTGAAGGTAGAAGCAAGATGTCTGAACTACAGCATAACAAGTCAGCAGAACAATGACAGACACTGAACAATGTGACTGTGGAAACTGGACCGTTCAGGCCTCAAAAAAGAGAGAATAAGGTTCAGAGTTCTAGGTCCAATAATCCTAGTGAAACAAATATCAGAATAGATCTAAGCCTGTAAAGAAAATATTGTGCTTATTCAAAGTAGCATATAATTACCAGTAAAATAGCATGCATATTGGCTCTGACTGATAGCAGTATGATAGCATGCAAATTTGGCACAAACAGCTTTCTTGCTTCATTTTTTTTTAGTTTTACAGATTCAGACTACCAGATGTCCTGAATTACAAAGAGCTGTTCAACATTATTTGGAAACTAAATTTTGACCAACTTTCTGACTTCCACATATCCAGTATTACTAAGGTTTTTTACCAATATTTTTAAACAATCACAGAGAGAGAGAGAGAGAGAGAGAGCATATTCTAGAAACCTTTTAAGAATGGCATCAATGGCACAGGATAAACTGATGAAATCACAAAACGACTTTAGTTTTAGTTAATGGAAGAAACCTCACTGCATTGTCAGTTTGATCTACATGCATTAAACTCCACAGCATATAGTGACCATCTTGGCTGCTGATCAATTGAAACCCAGTAGCCTCTCAGACATACAGAGACCCAGTGCGAATTGGGTATAAAAGCATACCATATTTCTTTTATTTTGGCTGCATAGGATTATGTAATATAACAGTAATTAAAGTCTGCAAAATGTATATCCTTCTCAGAATGAATGGATGTGTAGTATGACTCACTAAGTAACAGGTGGATTCAGGATCCATTGACCAAAAAGGTATAATAGAGCATTTTTCATTAAACACAGACACAACTGGTTCAGGTATGGCTCTGACAGGACAGGAAGAACTGAAGCTCTTATCAGCATCACATCAAGTCAATGCAATAACACAGGACATTGGACAAGTTGACTGCAGAAGCTACAAAATTCTTCCTCCATAGCATTTTTTTCTCAAAGCTGCAAATGAAAGACTGAAATTGTCTCGTAAAAAATTATATAGATATTCAAATTTAATCAATAATGTTAGGAAGCCCCTGATGCGGTCAGAAAACAATTCTCAACTGGAGAAACATACAGATAGCATTATGACAACATTAAAGTTTCCCTTGACTGATCAAGTTCCCAACAACTTGCGATATTTGCAAATCATCCATCACCACAATTGAACAAGCATTACAATGGTTCATCTTCGATAGAAATGGTACCTATAGGCTAGCTGACATCTCGCTGGTTTGATAAATGGAATAGGACACAAATTAAAGTTGCACAAGCACATAAAACTAGCCATTTAGACTCTGGACCAATGCCGATACTAAATTTTGCGAAACTTGTTCAGCTTCTTCTTCTCCCACGTATCTGCGAAGGCAGAAGGACACACTCTCTTGAGGCGAAGATGACCATGGCTTGACATCCCTTCATTTACACTATCTGAGGAGTTGACATATTCAATACAAGCATCTTTGAGCCTTGGACAGCTATGCTGGTCTGCTAGAGAAAGAGTGGTCGCGGCATTTTCAACATCTAGGCTTTTGCAAAGGATGTCCTCACAAATTAGCTTCAGCCTCTCCATGGCATATTTATCTGCAGCCACAAGCAAATGGTTGATCATTTCCATCTTGTCATTGCAACCAAGGTGTTCCAATACGGGCATTGAATCTGTGTAGACAAAGTGAAGCAGTGCCTTGAAGACAGGAGGCTCCATGTCTTCAATTGTGATGCGCTCCCTGTTTCCCTCCCCTACCAGTCCAAAGAACTGCGCGTTGAAAACCGGCGACCGCGCTGCAAGAACAGCCTTGTGTGCTGTGAACACCTCCCCTTGGACACTGAAACTCACATCAGCTCCCTCCCCTGACTCTAACAATTTCCCAAAATTAGCTGACAAATCTGAAGGAGGCACCTGAACCCCTAGGTACATACCGGCCTTCACCACCCGCACATTGACGTCACACGTAATCAAGATGCTGTCATTGCGCAGGTACACAGACCGCTCAAGCTCCCTCCTCCTCTTAAAGTGGGGTATGCCCCAGGCATGGCGGGGCTTACTCATGTCTATCGTAGAGAACAGCCCAGGCACTGTCATCGTGCTCCGGCTCCATGTTGACTTCGTAACCTCATCTACTAGTGCAAACTTATACTGCGCCCTCACCTGAGAGTTCTTGCTCAGCAGCTCAAGGGAGACCGCGATGAAGGCTTCGCCATCTCCCATGACGATCCCGTCGGGGTAGTAGCGTACGCACCAGATGTGGCCACCGACGGTGAAGGGCTCGGACCGGATGAAGTTGCCGACGCCGAGGCCCTTCTTCAGGGAGTACCCATCAATCTTGAACTGGTACGATCTCTGCTCTAATTCTGGCGTGAACAGCGTTGATGCCTTTGTGCTTGGGTTCTGGATCGCCGCCATTTTTGTGAGCTGACCTACAGAGAAGAGAAATCGGGAGTTGGGGGCGGGGGAAACAACAGGACGGCGCGGTTCTGGGTGGGGGAACGGTGATGCTGTGGATGGAAACGGCGGCGAGGAGGGGGTAACAGCGGAGCGGCGAGGGAGACGGCGGCGGGGTGTGGGGGAATGAGGGCTAGGGTTTGCTCGCCAAAGAGTTCAGATGTGCAGAGAGATCGGGACTTGTGGGAGTGGGGAACTGATTTAGATTGGGGGAGATGGGAACGGATTTAGATAGGGGGGCGGGTTATGGGGAAATTCGACAAGAGAGCAGACGTGGCTGAGGAGAGCAGCCGCATTTCGCCCACTGGAACCGATTTGGTGTCACGTCGGAGGGCTGCCTCAATTCGCCCTCACTGAACACGTTGAGACATTTCTTTTCTTTTTCTGGGACCATAGCTTCTCATTCATCACATATATATATCACGATTACAATCAGTATTCAGGTTCTGCAGTAAGAAGCTAGGTGGATGATCTACCTAAGCATGAAAGGCTTGTGAGACGTTTCTTGAGGGCAGCCTCAATTCGCCCTCACTGAACACGAGACATTTCTTCTTTACTATCAACTCACGTCGGAGGGCAGCCTCAATTCGCCCACTGAACTGAACACGTGAGACATTTCTTCTTATTATCAACTCACTTGCCTGAAAATAGTACTTATTCAGTGGATTAACGGCACCCATCATTAGTGGCCGGGATGTGTTTTTTCTGCTGGGTTTTCCACGTCTCAAGCTTAGTGGAATGGAAAGGGCTCCCGACTCCAAGTACCTGGCTGATGATTGTGGTGGACGAGGTGACAAGGCTACAAGTTGACGACGGACCCTTCCGGGTTACCGTACATGGATATATATAAGAGCACAAAATGAGTGGTTAGAGAGACAACGCAGTTTCAGTGGTGGGGACGCTCGAATGCAAGCAAGGCAAGTGACCTCCTTTTTCACCTTGTGTGTTGACAGGATGTCCGAAATAAACGTTTAGTGAAAAGGGCTCCCATGGTTGGCTGACCTGCTGAATGACTCAAAAAGTGACATGATGCATAGCCAAAATGTGTCAGAGTGCCTCCAAGTTGGCTAATCAAACATAAAATGAGTGTTTAGCATGATGACACAAAGTTTCAACTGTGGGGGGTATTTGAGAGTGAAAAAAACTCTTGGTGGTAAATTTGAAAATTTACTTTATCTTTTGTTCGCTTGGCTGAAATCACCTACTATTAAAATATTCTATATAATTTCAATTTTGTTAGTTGTGTTTGACCTCACAAGGAATGACTCGCTTTGCCTAACTGAACACCAAATCTATTAATGTCCAACTACTCCCTCAATTTTTTATACGATGTTGGTTAGTTCAAATTTGAACTAACCAACGTCATATAAAAAATGATGGAGGGAGTAAGACTTATTCACAAGCCATTATTCCTGTGCACCTCACTCTCAAGAAAAAAAATTGCTGTGCAAAATCATCCGTGACCAATGCACGGAGACTTAAATTGGCAGTCTCATGCACGCGCCAGCCATCTTAATTACATATTATTTTGTGCAGTGTATGATATTAGATTGGTTGGGCCAAATTGTGCAAAGTATCTACAGAATGCTATAAACAATTTTATATTTATTCGAATCCCCCTTTTATTTTTAATGTATGATGTTTCTGAAATCACGTTTACGAGTGCCCTCGATAAATTTCTTTATCGGTAAATTGCTCTGAGGCAAACGAGTGGAGGTTATTTGTTGCAAATGGATGAAGCAAAATTTTTAAAATATTTGTTGGCTTTATTGGTCATCGAAAGGTTAGAGCTACAGGGATTATGGAACCCCATCATACAGAAGGTTCGATGCCGCTGGTGGCTTGGCGTGTTTGTTGCTTGAATGGATTGTTGAGTTAGTCCATGTGTATTGTTGTGATCTCTGCTGATTTTCTTGATGCAGAATTAAAATTGTTTTTTTTTCCATTGTTTTCTCTGAACTCATACAATAGCAGATGTAGGCGTCAAAATCTCCTGGTTCGATCGTGAATTTGTTGTGCTGCGGCGTGGTGACTAGCACCTGTCTGTCGGAAGCAGAGATCTTTCTGCTAGGTGTCCATGGCTGTCAGCCTTAGGGGAATGGAAAGGGCTCCTGAGTATGTGGCTGAGGTTGTGGCGGCCCAGATGATAAGGCTATAAAGCGGTGCGGTCCCATACACCAAAGGCCACCCAAGTAGCCTGTGACATATATTGGAGCATGAAATGAGTGTTTAGTGAGGCCACGCGGTTTTGCCGGTGGTGATATTCAAATCTAAGCGAGAAAAGTGAGTGGGAGAAACTTGGCTTTTGTCAGTTTAAGCGATAATGAGAGAAAATTCTTCTTTGCCAAAAGGTGGAAAAAAAAGCTGCTGAGGTTCGCCGGTCGGCTGTGGTGATGGCTAAGGTACAGCTCAAGGATGCATGATGGCGGTATAAACACCCGCCAAAAGGTGGGAGAGTATCTCCGGGTTAGCAATTAAGACGAAAATGAGTGATTAGCATTATGGCACCCAATTTCTGCACTGGGGACGATCGATTGTTCTTACTCCTATTTACGACACCGTTAACTGCCATGCTAGAAATGAAAATTGAGAAAAATCCATTCTGCTCCTACTCCCATCTTCGAGATACCACCTTAGATATGTGAAAATGCACATTTCTCTAAAGAAACCATACTTTTTAGCATATTGTGATATACTCTTGCTAATAACATATATTAAAAAACTATATCCACATTTAGAGTATTAACTACATGAAGTGGGGGGGGGGGGCAATTAGCCAAAGCCGCAAAGTATTGATCGGAGAATCTTTATTGATCGGAGAAAAAGGCCCATCTCGGTTTGGAGAAGGTCGTCTTCTTCTCCTGTCATCCTTGTTCCTCAAGCACCATGGAAGACACATTAAAGATCCAGGTCCACTGACAGAAACAAAGTTCCACAAAATAAAGATCGAATGTTCCACCTCAATAATTGATTGTTCCACTGTGACAGATTGAATACTCCATCATTGAAGATCAAATATTTTCTTTGAAGCTAATAAAATTGTTCCGGAAAAAAAAGGAAACAGGCGCCGACGCCGAGTCCGCAGCCAGCCGGCGAGTTTGAGACGATGGTGGCCACATTTGAGTAGGGTTCATGATCGAGTCGATGTTGGAGAGCCAAGCCAGACCGTGCAACGGCTCAAGTACTATGATCCAGACAACAGCCCTTTATTAGACACATGTTAAACGTCTATTGTGTTGTCTATATCTGATCCTACCTTTTTTTTTACTTTTTTCATACATCTGAAAAACCTGCTGATCAAAAGTAATCTTTACCTTTGTGGTGCTTACTTCCTTTGAAGGTGCAAAAGAAAAAGATGAAAGTAATATTTAACTTTCTGGTGCGTCCTTTGAAGGTGAAAAAGAAAACATAAAGTAGCATGTAAAAATTTATTTCCAAGAATAAGCTGAGTTTTTTGCGGCAGCAGCGCCATGGAAGCCCCACCAAGCAACTGCACCGGCCGTTGGATGGCACATTCGCATGAGCCACACAAGCAGTAGGTTGCGACCCTAGTGGTAGTGCATCTAACCATGTTGACCTGCAAGGCAGGGACATGCATGGAGAGGAATTCATGAAGGAGATGGAGAGGAGAAAGAAGCAGCAAATGCTCGCATCACGGGACCATGAATAATGCGGAGCAGTGTTGCGAGGAGGAACAAAATCACATGACATTAGCAGATGGCGCCCGCACAATGGGAGGAAAGTCGTCGGTTACAAGCTAGTTTTCTGGAAATCAATCATGGATCGCATGCTCCATGATGTTTCTTTCTGATCTCGTCCTCTGTCCTCTAGGTCAATTAAATTCTTACGTGGAACCCTAGAAAAGAAAACATTTAAAACTGCAATATAAGCTCATCGGTAAGTTGAAAATATTTACTAATTAAACATCATATTTATTTCACATAATAAGTTACAAATGGAACAAGCTTACAGTACAAGCCATACATTTATCTACAATAGCCTACACCTTCAAACTATTAATATCAAGCAAAAACATGCATATACACACATGCAATGAGGACACGACGCATATAAAAGTATACAAACCTTGTAAAGAAAAGTACATGATTATTTCACAATGCCTTGCATGCAACTATATATACTTATGTTTTATGCCATCAATGATATCTTCTTTTCGCCTCCCTCTCTTCAATTTTCTAGTATCCCAAACCTTATCCATGCCTATGGTGATGATGCTACATGCCATGGATTCACCACATACGAGATATGGGTAGCATCAGTCTAACTGGGTAATACTCCGACATCATGTAGAAGCATTATTGCCATTTGGCTAATATCCAGCTCGGCCATGAAGCCAAGGTCGCCTGTTGTTTGGGTCCCTACTTGCCGGTAAAATGATGCTTGTTCGGTTATGGATGTGGAGTTCCCAAAGTAATCATTATTCATCTCAACCCTCATGTTGCCCATGTCTCCCATAGGTAACAAGGGGGGCAACAGTGAAGGCAACAGTGGGTTTAGCAGAACTGATGACTCCATGCTATCAGTGGAATATAACGAAGTAGAAGGGTCACCCATGAGGGGATGAAATCCGTTGGAATTCATGGTTAAGTCATTTATTCCCACATGGAACTGTGTGGGCATGGGGAAGCTCATGCTCCTCAGATCTACCTCTCTGTCGCTCATGCTGGCCATGCGGTGTGGTGGTGCTGACACTGGTGCCAACTCCGGTTCCTTCCTGATGCCTAAGGATTTGTCACACACCCTACAAACAACCCACTCCTCCTGCACGCAATTAAAACCAACCATCAAGAGAATGAATCAGGGTATGCAACAAAAGATATATAAAAGTAGGGTAAGTAACTAGAATGGCCGCATGCAAGCTATGTCTGGTACCACCTTATTTATATGAAGAACAAGGTTTCTTGGACTGGTGTTGGAGCTAGCTGCAGGGCAGGGGACCCCTCCTTTGCCGTCAAGCCTGTACTCGTGCATGACCCAATTGGTCTTCACTCCGCTGGGAGCCCTCCCCATGTAGAAGACGAGGGTCTTCTTCATGCCGAGAAGCACTGGCACACTAGATGCACCATGATATATCTTTCTATCTTTGCCAGTGGCCTTCCAATATCCAGACTCTGTGGCACGATTGGCCCTAAGCCCTGTGGGGTACTTGCGGTCCTTCCGACAGTAGAAATACCATTCCTTCTCTCCCATCTTCGCCTTAACTTTGGAAAGAAAATTCAAGCATCATTAACTCACAACTTAAAGACATATAAAACAAATTGGCATATATGGACAAGAGTGCTCACATGGAAGTTCCCATGGCTCTGACTTATTGATGTCAGCCTCTCCAATTGTGATGGCAGTGAAGTTGCCATCACACACCTTATTTGTCAAGTAGTAGGTGATTATTTCCTCATCGGAGGGATGGAATCGAAACCCTGGTGGTAGCACTAGGCCGCCAGCACCTCCACTCCTCCGTTGATGTAACTGGTGTTGGTCTTCCATCCTTCTCAAGCTTCTGACTTGATCAAGAGTACCAACAAGCTAATCAGACAACCAACATAAAAACATAAGGAATCATGACCACAAAAGGTAGTGAATCCTACAAATGAAAGTAGCTCTTAATATCCTTCAGTATCAAAGGATGTCCAAGATGGATTTAGATCAATTGACTGTGAGGAAATAAGCTATCGATGGCACGACTATAAATAGAAGTAATGCGTGCATCCAGAAGTCACTTGCTTGAGAAGCCTCTCTGGCTTTCCTAACATTGTCCGTTTCCACAAACCATGGATATTTGTTCTTTTACAACTATGCAATGCTTATCCTAGCACACCACACCGACACTTTACTGCGGGGATTGCAGACGCTTATCACGAGTGCCAAAGATCCACAAGTCACTTGCTTCAGAAGCCTCTATGGTTAATATTGTCCGTTTGCACTAATCATGGATACTTGTTCTCTCCAGCTACGCAATGCTTATCCTAGAACACCACACCGGCGCTTTAGTGCCGGTATTGCAGCCCATGATCACAAGTGCCAAAGAATTATTCATGAAATTCTCTAGTTTGTGTGCTCACTTTTCCCTCTCTCTGGACAATGTTCACAAAGGTTGCACCCCACTAGGAACAAGGCCAGTGACGGGTCATTGTGATCTACTAATTGTTGTATAATTTAGACATTCTTGGCCAGTGACGGGCCAAGAATGTGTGGTTCTATTGTATCCATATGTGTGTTGTCAGTTGTTGTGTATCTAGACATCTTGATGTATCTATCTGCAGGCACATGCATGGAGAGATTAAAATAAATAGAAACTAATGATAGGTTGGTTTAAAGATCGAGGCATGAGAGAAAAACCATGTGGATGTCCTCGCACTTTACCCGTGAACCCCGAAAGCAATTGGCCATTAGCCAGTTACTGAAGTGAACAGGGAATAGGAACTCTAGTTTTTTGCTTTGTTTTCGCAAGAATACATGGATCTTTTCTACTTTTTGCTTACTTTTCAAGGAACAGATAAAGATATCCGGATCAATTTATTCTCACATTGTGCATGAAAGCTTGCATGGTTATCTGTTCGCCAGGCTACACACATTCTTGGCCGGGTGACTGCCATGACATGCTAACTTTTCTCTAGAGGCGAGGGTAGCACGATGAACTCATGGCCATGGATGTCACTGAATCCAACAGCTAGCTTCCTACTGTTCTATGCATGAATTAATGAGCTTATATGTTTTTAACATGAATTTATGACCATATATATCGATTTTAATAACTTCTCGACATCATGGATGGGATGCTAACTTTTTGAAACACAGGTAGCACATGATTATCGGGTGGTTTGACTCGACCACCATATAGAATTGTGTTCTCATAACCTGACAGGTTTCAAACATACATTATACTTTGGTCACCTGAATGACATCAACGAGATCTTCACAGTCGCTTTGGAACAAGAACTCAAGTTCCATACCCTAAATTCTGTTTTGATATCAGCCATCATCCAATGGCATAGCGATCGAGATGTGAGCAGTAACTACATTTGGTTCCCATTCAGCTTCTCCCCACAACTGTTTTTGATTCTCCCGCATTTACTTTTACTTGTAAAAATCCAGCTTAATGTTGTCTCCATCAACTTCCATGAGTGCTTTTTTGGTTCTCAAACTCCTTTGTTTTTTACACGGATGCAGTTTGCTGAGACAGATAATGCGAAGAGAAATGCAATCTATTTTTGCGCAAAAACTGTTATAGACGGCAGATTTTCCCACCAATCCTCTGATTACGGTAAGAAGAAAGATTAATTGCAAAAAAGAAAACTAAAGCCCAGCCCAATGGAGAGGCAGAAGGGGGCCCATAGGACGAGACAAGCCTTGTTCCCCAATAGACTTAGACCGTTTCCCCAATCCCGTTCCCCTTCCTCGCCGTGCTGCCACCCTCGCATCCCAAATCCGGCATCGCTGCGCCGCCACGCTCCCCATCCCGCATGGCGTCTCCACTCTTGGGCCTCATTTGGGAACTCCATTCTCCGCGGGGATCCCGGCCCAATCCTGGGGAAGGCCGCCTGCGGGGAAGCCAGCCCAGGGAAGCCCACCGCAGCCTTTGGAAACCCATCAAAAAGGGAAGGCCTGCCCCAGGTTTGGCCATTTTCCCCGGGCCAGAAAAATCGCGTCGTGACACAGGGAACGAAATCCTCGCCGCCTATGGGAACGACTCGTGACGTCGCTGCCGCCTCGCCTCGCCTCTCCTCGCTGCCACGGCCGCTCCTCTCCTCTCTTCCCATTCGCAACCTCGCGACGTCGCCACCTCCCTTATCGTTACCTCCACCGCGAGAGAGCAGATCGTTGGTGGCGTTTCCTGCCAGATCCGAGGCTGGCGAAACTGTAGGAGCTGAAGGACCCCAACTGCATCTTTGTCTTCAAGTTTCGCACCCCTTCGTAGGAGTCCAAATTCGGCCTCATCTATGACAACGAGGCCGCCAAGGAGTTTGAGCCCAAGACCCGCCTCAGCAGGGTACGCTTGATTGCTCCCTTTTTCTCTGGCATGCCGCATTGCACTGAGATGCCAAATGTGCTTGATTCGTTGCTTACGGATCGTAATATAATAGTATAATGTGTATAGTTGAGTGTGTTGTAGTATCATGATGACTTTTAGCTGCTCCCGTGTGCGTGTTAAAATGGTTATAAGAAGATTGTGCTTTGTACTGCTCCCTGTTGCAAAATCTTCTGTGTAAGCGACGATGTATCATTCTAGCTTTATCTGCCTATGTCGATGCAGAAAATTGCTATATGTAGTATTGATCCAATCATCTCAATGTTAGTGGTAGTCTGGTATAGATGAGAAATGTATCTGTGACTAATACATTAGCTGCCGTTACAAAATTTGAACAGCTAGATGGCACAACAGTAAGCTATTTGTGCTTGTCGATGTGGATATTTCTTGAGTATGCTAGACTGCTAGTTCACAGGTCCATCAATTCAGGTACTAGCCTACTATTACGAATTTACAACCTTTTTATCACAAATTCACATGTGATTCTTCTTATGTTGTAGTTAGTTCAGTTCACCAGTCCTTGCTATAATCAATGTAATAGCGTATTTGTGAATTAAAGAGACTCTATGCCTGGTGTGGTTCGAGTTGAATAAAAGAGACACAACAATAACTGAATGTGTGAACTTTACTTTTACCCAAGAACACGAACTTTTCTTTAGCTAACCAGTTAGTTCAGTGCTCAGCCGACTGAATTTTGCCATGACATCTACCACGGCTCATTTTATGTGAAATTTCATATCTAGTATGCTTGTTGACAATTTTAGATTTTAGCGTGAAAAAAATGCTTAGTGGATCATTTGAATTTACTTATTAGTAGACTCAATAAAAAAGTGATAACTATTGTTCTTTTAATTCAATATGCTGGGGTTATCGTACATTTCTAATGCATATTGAAAGTTCCTAGCTCTTTCACTAGATATAGTTTAAGCAAATATTTCTGGTTTGAATTCAGTGGATTCAACTCGATCCGAACAAACGTCCTTATTCATGATATTTTAACTGGTTCTCCAAATCTTGATAAAACAGGAGGAAGCAAGGGTTATAGGAGGCCGTCACATGCACCAACAATCTGCCATTGTGGACAGCGCATTCGATGTTCATGACCGAGGCATTCCATCATATGTTGTGGGTTATTGTTCACATGATTGTAATCACGTTTCAAGTCTACTTTGAATCTTTGAACATGTACATATATGCTATGAGTTGGATTTGGGGTACTTATGACCGGCAATTTAAGAATCATATGTTAGTAGCAACATATTAGTAGCCTGGTGGCATAAAGTCAGAGATTCACTTCAGATTTCCTTTGACATTCTTGGGTTTATGGCTCCTGTTACTAGTATTGTTGTCTTTTTCTGAATTTTTAGCTCACATTTGTCAGTTTAACAGATGTTCTGGAGCATTTTTTTCCTTTCCTTATTTTTTCAAGTATTTTATTTTTATTTTTTGGGATTCTTCCCCGGCACAATTTCCATCCCAAAGGCTGTCGGGGCACCACCACCCGCGGGTTGCGGTTGTGCAGGGATTTCTCTGCGGGGGAGCGCTCACCCGGGTTCTGCTCCTGTCTTCCCAAAAGAAGCCTTGGAGTTTTGGATGCCAGGGTGGAGGATGGCGTCTACATGCAGACCGGTCACCGGAGACGGTGCGGGGTACGCATGCTGTCAGAGTCGTCAGCTAGAGCCTACCGGGGGGCATCGGTGTCGGCAAGTTCATCCGGTCTACGGCCTTCGCCATCGGTGGCAACAGCTCGTGCGTCCGCTTTGACCCTGACGGCAACAGCAGCGTCGACGACTTCGCCTTCTGCTTCGAGCTCTTGAGCGCCAACACCAAGGTGAGGGCTCGTGCCAACTTCAAGCTCATCAACCAGGACTCTGGACGCACTATCTTATTCCGATAAAGAGCCTCGGATATTGTTCGACACCACAGCGGCCACTTTAGAAATTCCTTGTTGTGGCACTGGCACCCTATTTGTGTCGGAGAGGAGCAAGCGTGAGGTATCGCAGTATCTGTGTGATGGGTGAGTGACTGCCTTATGATTGAGTGCGGCATTACTGTTGTCAAGGAACTTCGAGTGGAGGAGGATATACCGTGCCTGCTGTTATGTCCGCATGCCACCCTCGGACTTGTCCGGCAGTCTTGGAAAATTGCTAGAGGGGTAGAAAGGAGCCGATGTAACGTTCAAGGTCAAAGATGAGTTATTCCCTGCCCATAAGAATGTGATGCCAGTGTGGTCCCGCGTCTTTGATGCCGAGCTATATGGGCCGATGGGTGGTAGCACAGATAAATGCATCGTAGTTGAGGACATGGAACCTGATGTTTTCAGGGATTACTTCACTTCATGTACACGGATTCGATGCCCAAAGTGGATGATGGCCTTGATGCTGGTGACAGCCCTTGCTTGGCCGCATATAGGTATGCTGTGGAAAGATTGAAGCTCATTTATGAAGACATTCTTGTCCAGAGTCTTGACGTAGATAATGTGGTCAACACGCTCTAGCAGACCAGCATCATTGCAGCAATCTCAGAGATGCTTGTGTTAAATTCATCACCTCGTCAGAGCACTAGAACTAGGAGGAACTTTTGCACATAATTAAAAAAAAAAGGTCTTAGCCATATATGTATATCTTCGAAAGACGACAATTCAAGACAGGGACCAAACGATGCTGATTTGCTTATTTAAGACCCATTTGAATTGTACTAGAGGAAGCAACTGTGCAGCTAATGTTATTTACAAGAGCAAGCAACAAGGTGAGGCAAATATGACTTATTATCTCACTGTTACCAAGGACAGACATGGCAAACTGCTTGGTAAAAGCTTGATGAACTGTATAGGCCATATTCTAGCTACTGATACTTCTTGGAATAAAAGACTAACGATGATTCAGAAAGTGATTGAATTGTGTAATGTGTCAGAGCAACTCCAGCAGAGCCCCTATTTGGGCCCCTACTCCATATTTGAGGGCTTGAGCCAAAAAACCAACTCCAGCAAGGACCCTACTTGGTCTCTCATTTTCCATGCCCCCTCAAACTCCATCTCCAGCCATGCATTCCAAGGGTCTTCCAATCTCCCCTCTCATCCGTGGGTCCCACCGTTTTTATTTTCATTTCCTTTATTTTCTTATTTTTCCTTTTTTTTCTCTCTTCTCCCTCCTCCCGCACGCGTCCCTCTCCTGCCTCCGCACTGCCACGCCGCGCCAGCGCCCGCTCCTGCGAGCTCTTCGACCAAGTTGGTCACACCCGCGGCCAAGGACCCGTTGTCTCTAGGCCACCGCGACCATCTCTGCCACCA